>JBCIKM010443840.1:0-10462 GCA_039654465.1 Melibe viridis | reverse complement strand
CCCCCCCCCCCCCCCCCCCCCCCCCCCCCCCCCCCCCCCCCCCCCCCCCCCCCCCCCCCCCCCCCCCCCCAATCTAAACAGTATCTTCTTTTACTTTGTTTCCGTGTCTTCTTCTTTAAATATAAATGAGAATGGTTAGACAAGAAAATGCACTCTTAGAGTGGCAATCAAAACTCGGACACAACGTCGAGACAGTGTAGTGGACCTATAACATCAGTCCAGGGAGCCAAGCACTTTCTCGTAATTCATTGACTAAGAAATTATCAGTTCCGTGATGGAATCAAGAGAGAAGGTAAATTATACAATCAAACTAATATAAGAAGAAACTCACCAATGCCTCAAACGATATTCCCATACTCCTGGCTACTTTCATAGGGAAATATTATAGGAACGTAAACTTGAGTACACATTAATATAAACAAACCAAATCATAATATCTGCCGTGAGAATGTACTTCCAAGAAGAAGAAGAGAAAAAAAAGACTTGCAATAGCGGATCTATGAAGCTGGCTCAGGGCTCAGGGTCTGAATTTAACACATGAGAAGAGTGAGATCGAGAGGCAACCTAGAGAAGTTGCGCTTACGATAAACTCCATGTGGCACACTCCCCATTCATTCGGCGACGATAATATCAAACCAGACATCGCGAGCCAGTCGCGAGCGGTGTTTGTGGTTACAGACATCTATTAATAGTATAGATTTTATGTTCGTGTGCGTGGAGCGACCGATTGCGCGATGAGCGAGAAATGAGAAACAAGTCGTCGACAGTCCTCACTGTACCCAAGGCGCTTTACAATGATACCACACCATATCCCTGGCAGCAAACCAACTATCATAATGTCACACATGACGACGCTAGCCACCAGTTAAGCAATGTTTCAATTTTCAGAGTCAGCGGTGCCCAGATCCAATGGGACCTCCGAGCTTTACATCGACCTCTGATAAAATAAGACCGTTGTACTGGGGTGTCTCAGATAATGCAACAACTTCAACGGCCCGCAGCAATAGATCGGACAGCCTGGGGCCTGGAACTGATCTCATGCGTCATCCTGCCAAATTGTAGTTGTTTGACTTTCGCGTTTTGCAAGTTGCGTTCACCACTAGGCCATCCACACTTATTCGTGTAGACTTGAAAATTCAAAGGTTTTGGAGCTAAACCTTAAAACTACCTGAAAGAAAACGAATTGTGAGTTGTTGTTGTTGTTATTTTGTATTTTTAACCCCAAATATGTACCTAAATAAAAAAAATAAAAAGCTTAAAATGGCTGTTGAGTGTTAGCATTCGCCTGTTCCACTCATCGTGACACAATATACTTTCAGTTCAACACACCCACACATTGACAACACGCTACACGACCGCAAACTAGGTAATGTAAACATTGCGGACTCGCCTGCAGTCTTTTATCAGAAAAAAGCCATGTGTAAGATTGAAAAAGCTCTGTATTTCCAATCGTTTTCCTCTACGAAAAAAAAAAAAATTAAATGCGGTGACCCCAAAGCCCCGCCCCGCCCCCTCCATTTCCCTTTACTCTCTCCATGCCTTGGCCTTCTATGAAACAAAGAAGTTGGACGGACGAAACTTGGATTGGCAAAGGACTGTCGACAACACAGGCGTAATTGTCGTGCTAGGGGCCGATGTACCGCTTCAAGTTCAAGACTAAATTCAAGGCTGAGGAGTTGCAACTCAGAGATAATAATTGATCCAAGAGATGCAATATAATGGTTGAATGAGCCTGCATGCCGTGCCAGGGGAAAGGGATCTTCTCGCTTCGTCTGTTGCAATGAAATCAAGATACCATATCATTTTTAAACAAACAAAAATAACAATGTAGAACATCACTTGACTGACGAGAAAGTCACGAGATATCGCTCAAATATAAAATTTAACAGACATATCGAATGATGTATAAAACAAAATAAAACCCATCGATCCATCGCGCTGCAAAGACTGAAAAACTAGATATTCGGTTTGATAAGAAAAACGCCGATTTTGTTGATCGCGTTGCATTTAAGCTGTTAATAATAATAATAATAATAATAATAATAATAATATGTAAAGTACCGGGTATTGACAACGAGATAGCTCCTGGTTTGGCGTCTGACTTGAATGATTAAAGTTAAGGCTTCGAGTCCAGCCGGAGCCATCCGTGGCTCAGGTTAGTAAGACGCCGTGCATGAGGAATTTTACTTCCATATCAAATGAATAAAAATGCCCGAAAAAGCAGTTTTCCAAACCCACATAGAAAATCTCGCCAAACACTAACAGGAAACCCAGATGTCTCTGTCACCGACAGAGTACCACGAGCATGGCGAAGTCCGTGAGTCAGTGAATATGAAAAACAAGCCTTTCCGCCAGAACACAAGTAGGGGCCGCGGGCTTGGAATTCAAGAAACGAGCTAATTCATCCTGTTCAAACTCATAGATGATAGTTATAGGACTGTGCGGGTACAAAAGACATTTTTGTGGATAGAATGAGATAAGACCGGAAGGCGTGGTTGCAATAGTTTTAATTTGCCCTTCTTTTGCACAGCATGAGCTTAACTTCTGTGGGGTTGAACACCTTATATAGTTCATATAGTTGATATAATGTGAATCCAAGCAGCTGGAAAAAATAGCCCTTAAAGTCCGTGTCCTCTTTCTCTGTGGTTTGACATGATATAGTTTCAATCTATGTCCAACAACATGAGGTACACTCCTTTCAATAGCCACTCTTCGACAGTCTGAACTCGAATGCACGTAGTAAACCTTCCTTTATCTCAGAGATGGATGTAAAGATCGGAGATCCCCCTGGTTGTAGACAACGTTGTCTCTCAGTTCCAAACTTCGCAACACGCCTGGTAGGCTGCTTGTATCGTCATAATATGTGTTATATGTTCGTTGTCTGCCAGGGATATTATATTGCAAAGCACTTGTAGCGACCATGAATAGTAGACTGTGTATTCTTTATAGTCAAGGCCCAAGCGTGTGACATTAAAAGCATAATATTACACGAACAGCATAAACAATGGCATAACAGCTGATGATGACCCCTTACAATATTTTGAAATAGTTAAATAAAATAAAAAATAAAAGAAAGACATAATGCATTTTAAAAAAAATCTTTTCTTTTTAATCCCCTGTTCAATATTACATCAACAGTAAAAACATGAATAGTCTAAACTAACTTGACAACTCACAATTAAATTGGACAATAAAATACCTCCAAAGGCAATGTACTATGCTCGTCAACTTGTGAGACAGGGATTCTAAATTTAAAAAAAACAAACAAACTTGCACTCCAACCACGAAATATAAAACAAACAAACAACACAACAAACTATCAAAAACACACATGAATAACCAACTGGTGTGTGGCATCCTGAAAACACTCTCGTCCGAATTTATATAGATTCACTCGCTTTTCAACATTTTGAGAATTTACAAAACTGGGCTAAGCCATCAGCTATTTCTCTATTACAGTTAAACAATAATTCCCCCCCCCACACACACAAATAAACAAAGAGCTAACATTTTCAAGTATACAAACATAAACCCCCCAAAATAGAAACACTCACTCACACACACACACACACACACACACACACACACAATCCTAAACAGCAGTTGTTGAAAGGAGCAATGAGTGTTGAAATGACAAGCTACTCTACTCCTGTATGAACATACACCGGAGATAAAATATTATCAATACAAGCATTCCTCTTTAATTTTTAGAGCAGGGGAGTATGACTATCCTTGTACTCCCCCCCCCCCCCCGACCCCCCAAGAAAAAAAAGGAAAAAAGAAGAAAAGAAAGTTAAATATATAAAAGTAGGGTACACAATTCCAATGCCATGAGAGCATTAGAAATACATTTCTTTCAGGTATTCAATAACACATCTCAGTAACACCATTATAATATGTATTTACCATTGTGTGTTTGACGGCATTGTGTTTATATATATATATATATATATATATACCAGAGCACTCAAAGATGGTGTTGTGATTAATGTAGTTTGATGTAACGTTTGACAAAAATCAGCATAAGCGATGACTAACAGCTTAATTTTACATGTGCAAGGTTGCAATGTACTGTCGTTGTTGACGAGTGAGACTTGACCGTTTTAACAAGACTACCCGAAAATGCACATATATTATCATAGTCTTCGCGGCACGATTCTGAAGACGGCATTTCGCGCAAAGCTTTGCTGAAGCCATGTTGTTGATTTCATAGCTATGAACATTCGTGGACAAACTGTTTTTGTAATTATATTTACTGCACACAGATTTCACGGCTGTATCTATGGCACTTTGTTGTTGTTGTTGTCGTTGTTGTTGTTGTTGTTGTTGTTTTGGCGCCTCAAAGTTGGAATAAGCGAATCGGCACAGGATATCAAATTCGGCACAAAACTTAAAAGTTGGATAAAGGAGACATTCTCATGTGAAAAAGAATAAAAAACATCCGACTTTCACACAAGTCTACTCTCATTACAATTTAGATCCGAATTGTACATGTCTTTCAGTTAATGATCAATTCATTCTGGTGCTACAATGTTCAAAACAACTCAACTGAATCGGTGAGGCGTGTATTACGTAGTTTGTCCTGTTATACATAAAGCGATTCTGGAGTCAATGATATGTGCACTTGTCTTAAACCGCAGTGCATTGAAACGTTGCATATGTAGAATTAAGATGTTTATCATTGATAATGTCATATTTGTTTTAACTTCGCTAATTATAACACAGTTTTTCAGAGCTCTAATTTTCGCCTTTTTTTTTTCACGTACCGGATACATATAGAAAATAGAGCACCGCCTACAGCATCACAGAAGTTTCCAGTTATGGAATAGTAAAGTATGAATGATCTGTATTGAGCGGCAACGAACACACATAGTACATAATGCACACACACACACACACACACACAATGGAGACCATAAATACACAGTAAAGTGTCAGATGGCGATTGGATGCCGTGGCAGGTCCTGGGTTCGATTCCCTCCCCTTTTGACATCTTGATCCCCCCCCCCCCCCTTTTCTTTCGATGCCTTTGACTCACCTCGGCACTGTGCCTATAATATTTTCTATTTATTATTTTCATCTACATATTTCCAGTGCCAGAGCCTCTATTGGTCACTTGGAATGAAATGTAGATCGCAGTTTATCGGCTTCAGGCGTTTGTAAAATTGAATTTTAAATAAAATTAACTACAATTAAAGGGTAATTTTCAGCTTATCATTTTTTCTTTAACGCATACCTTCGGTTAAAAAAACAAAAAACAAACAAAAAGCAAACAACAACAACAAAAAAACCCGAAACAAACCCAAACGATTGGCACTCTTTTATATTATTTCACGATCAAGATTGGCAGTCTTTTGGTATTTCAAGCAAACGGATCACGTGACGCTAGGATCAATATTATATGATCCAAACACATAAAAAAGACATACCAATGTGCTTGGAGTGACAGAGTCCGAAAACTTAATATCTTTGGTGGAAGAGCAGGGCGTCGGCGAGTCCGAAGAGTCGTCATCAGGCGAGTCGTTGGAGCCACAGAAATTAAGAAAAGTACCGTCACTTCCTCTTTACAGATGTATTACACAAAGTACACAGCAACTCTTACCCTATTCTGCGAACAGTATCCACGTATCATTCCTTCTCAGTACCCAAAGTTACATCATTAAAAGCCTCACAGTAATACTACGTCCCTTTGGTGACGCCAGTGAATCCCTCATGCATTGTTTGGGCAGAAAAGGACAGATATACAATAAAGCATGCCGAGAGCCGAGACTCAGTGATCCATTGACTTATGTAGCAAGAGGTACTTGTATAATTAATTCTATTTTTCTAGATATAATATGTATATATTTGCGATCGTATGCAATAATTTGGGAGCAATTGCAGATCATTTGTGAAGAGAGCGATCAGATTGAGTAAACCTTGAGTAACAAGAAACAGATTTTTTTAAAAACCAATCCCAGAAAAGACAAAAATAGTCAGCTTTGCCTGGTTACCATCAACAAGGAATGCCCTCTTGAATCTGATGACCAAGTTAACAGAACAATATGGACTCCTGACATTCTGCAAGTCCATCCATAATGATTTCTTGAGCAATGTCTTGGTCGCTTCTCAGAGCCTTGCCACTTGTTAGGCCTGATTACCCGGTACCTGAGACGTGGTGCCATTACCAGGGCAGTAGTATGGCTTTTGTTGCGACACTGAAAATGCTTGTCCTGTCTTCATAAACACAATGGCTTAAACAATAAGAATAAAATAAACACATACCAACAAATATCGTGTCTGGCTCTCTTTGTCTCATTTATACAGGGTAACACACAAAAATCACCATTCCCATAAGAGGCGTTCAAGAGTGTTGCTTCATCCAAACCCCGGGGGAAGTGAGCAATTAAATACAGTGCACCAAGAGACTTTAGTAACAGGGCAACAGAACCGGCACTCTCTCAACCCACCATTTTTCTTCCGTCAGGATGTGAAAGCTGAAATGAAGTTAAAATTTTCTCTCCTGGTAGCGATAGGATACTATACATATATCTCTGTGACTGTGATTACATTATAATGTACCTACTGTTCACCTCCAGTTACATAAGTAGCCAGTAGATGAGTTAATAGATTATGGATTTGGATTAATTGAGTTCAAATCTCTGCTCCCCCCCAAACCTCACCCAACCACACAAAAACTCTCTATCTCTCTCTCTCTCTCTCTCTCTCTCTCTCTCTCTCTCTCTCTCTCTCTCTCTCTCTCTCTCAATCACCTTTTCTGTCACCTTCTTGTTTCGACAAATTATGCAGGGAATATCACAAATCAATAGTATAATAATGGAGAGGAGAAACACAAAGGGAAAACATCAAATGAACATTCAACAGGCCAATATAATCAGCAACAGGTATGAAATGTTGAGAATTACAGGGACATTTTGGAGGGAACTAGAACAACAATATTAATGTGTACAAAAAAAAAGCCTAATCTTGAGTATGTAATTTAGGCTTCTAGTGCTTAGAATGAACGAATGAACAGGAAAAAAAAACATTTAATACAATTGCTAGAGCAAACTTAATGTGTCATTTACTATCTTAAGGAGTTGAACATCTTAAAAATACTGACTACAAAAAAAAAGGAAAGAACTACCCATAAATTGTAATGAAACTCGCAGGGATTGCAACAATGCTATTATTCTACGTAAATTCAAAATAAAATCTCCTGAATTATAAATTCTTGCACCCTCAAATTAGAGAAAGCACTGAAACAGTCACACAAATATATTTTTATTCCAGTTTACTCTTCTAACCCTCTATTGTTTTACCCTAAAAAAAAACCAACAAAAAACCCATTATGGAAAAAAGAACTGAATGCAAATAAACACAACACATTATCACACCAGCAACAGTTACACATTTCTCACTTCATTTTCATGGCACTGCATTCAGCAGAATGTCATCAAGGCACTACCAGAATAGTCTATCTGCTCAAAGATACACCAAAATGACGTTATGCCACTAAAACTTTACAACTCTTCGAATACTAATAATTTACGCAAGTAAAGCCAAAACAAGTTTACAGAAGCCAAGATAAGTTTACAGGTTGTTTACTCGTACGACATAACATAAAACAAAATTAACAGTTAAAACAAAATATTATAAAGAATTTTCTTTTCAAAAAGTTTTTATCCAAAATCTCAAAAGTAAGGAAAGTGAGATAGACCATAATGGTAGCACTTTGACGATGGTAAAAGCATGCACCACTAGTTAGATATCAGCAAACTCAACATGGCTGCTGCTGTCCTCTACAAGAGGCTCTCTAAAAGGACCATTGCACCAGGGGACCAACCAGGTCCTTATCAGTGCGATTGGTACCAAAGGCAAGGGGCAATGTTGAGACAAAATCCCTGTCGAGTTATGTCACAACAAACAATGTCATCGTGACTATTTTTTTGTTTACTTTTGTGCCATTACCTTTGAAAACAATGGGTCACTACCTGTGCGTAATGTTTGGGATCTTTAATATTGTAGCTGTTGTCATTGACATACTTAAGGCAGTGTCTCCTCGGGTCTATTTGATGATGGGTTTGTTTGTTTGTTTATTTAATTTATCAACTTTTTGTGTGGCTTAAACTTTTTTTAGGGTGGGGGTGGGGGGGGGGCTAAAATAAGTTATCTAGACCAGTTAGCAGCAGGCAGAAGGGCCATCAAAATGACACTAGCGCTACCTTGATAATACCTTTATAAAATGGAACAAGTAACCTGCTTGGTTGACAATAGCATTTTGCACATTCATAATATTATATGGTCTTTTTTGGGGATTTTTGTTATTGTTCTTGTTCTGATGGGGGTTTTCTGGTGTGCAGTATGAGTCCTTTTTTTCTTTTCTTCGTTTTTTGTTTTTGTTTTTGTTTTTGTTAGATTTCTTTGCTACTGTTGTTTTGCTTTTTTTTTTATCCTCTCCTCTTTACAAATGAAATCCTGGCAGTATGGTCTTTTCAAAAATAGGGAAAAAAAATAGAAAAAAAAGACAACAGTTAAAAAACAAACAAAAAACAAACAAACCAGTAAGGCCTTTTTGACGAGGGCAGCAGCAGCCAACTATATTACTAAGTGAGCAGTAACATAATTAACTACAATCCCCCGGTGGAGGTGGTGTCCCCAAGCACCAAGCGCTTGTAGGCAGAGTTCATCTGCTCCAGGAAGATGAAGGTGAGAACTGTGTGCGGGCCCAGGCGGGCGTAGTACGGGGTGAAGCCCTTCCACAGGCTGAAGAAGCCCTCCTGGCGGATCACGCGCGTCAGGACATCCTGAGGGAGACACCAGGCCACAACGCACACAATTATTGGCATTAAGATAACAACAATAATAACAACAATAACTACAATAATAATAATAATAACAGTAATGATAATAGTAATTACGATAATAATTTTACTGATAATAGTAATATTAATAACAACAACAATAATAAAAAATAAAAATAATAATAATAATAATAATAATAATAATAATAATAATATTTTCTGTCCCCAAAATTAATACAAAAGAGGAGATAATTGGAGAGGCTGATGGAGCTCCTTGCTGATTCTTTCTGTTTTTGTTTTTTGTTTTTTGTTTTTTTAGTATGTGAAAAGAAAGCATATGGCGAAAAACCAAAATAAAAAACGAACACCCCCCCCCCCCTAAAAAAACACAAAAAACCCCAAACAAAACAAAACAAAACAAAACAAAAAACCCAAATACGTACATACAAAAACAATGTTGGCTACCCACTTTGCCAGGTATGTACTATACTATGACCCCAGAAGACTGAAGCTTTTGTGCCACCTAATGTACAAATGCAGTACCTCTCGCCCAACCTTGATAAAAACAGCCCGCTGGTTCAATTACATCCTACATGCAATGAGGCCCGACCACTTCTATTATTTTCGCCCGAAGGCCAAGTTGACCAAAACCAAGCCGACAAAACACATAGAAACACAAAGGAATGACAAGAGAGAAGAAGGCATTGTCGGCGGCTTAAGGACCGTATACGGTGCATTGTACCTCTACAAAATCGTGCCAATGCCCTCTTTTGCTTCATACTAGTTTTGAATTGGACGCGGTAACAGGGCACGGGGCCGATTCGACACGACGAAATAAGCGATAAAAACAAATTGACCGGTTCATAATAAGGCGCCACGCAACTTATCTAACATTAAACGCATTAAGTAGTAAGAAGAATGCTGAGGCAGTCTGTCAGTCAGATTAGTCTAGGACTTGTTGACCTCCAGTAGGCATCGTGCCAGCAGTTCGTCCATGCGCTGATGGTATTATCTGAACTTATTTGTTGTTGTTTGTTTTAATGTCAAGGTGGCCGCGTCATTACTCCACTTAGGCGCGTTTCTATGATCCAAGTGAATTAAAGTGCCCTAAAACCTCCAATAAATAAAACACACATCATTGCGTGACTTCCGCTATTAAGGGAGATGTGTGTGTGTTCGTCATTCGACCATTTACTGCCGGCTGAGCTGGCAATTCATTCAGCTAAACAGAACTATGTTCTGGTGCTTTGAAAAATGTTATGCTTTATCAAAAGGGATAGAATAAAAAAAAAAGAATCCGACATTTACAGTTTTATCCGAAACTCAAAATCATAGTTAAAAAACAAACGATACAATCAATTCCAATTATAGTTGGTGTCAAAATTATTGCACACACACACAGACACACACACACACACAGACATATACAGACACACACACACACATATACACACACAAAAAAAAATCAAGGGGCAAGAAAAGAATTAGCTAACCAATCAACGGATTTTTAAAATATTTTTTTTTATGCAAGGCATACCATCGGAACCTCTGTCTCTTCCTGTTCGCACCATAACATATTATAATCAATCAACATACAATTGAGATCACGGGCGTAGCTATGTGTAGGCTATTGAGGCTCAGCCACCCCAATATTCTGGGGATTCTTAGCTTCAATGAAG
>JBCIKM010443730.1:0-10464 GCA_039654465.1 Melibe viridis | reverse complement strand
AGTAACAGCAGCAGCAACAGAAGCAACAGCAGGAGTAACAGCAGCAGCAACAGAAGTAACAGCAGCAGCAACAGAAGTAACAGCAGCAGCAACAGAAGCGACAGCAGGAGTAACAGCACCAGCAACATGTTTGGTGGGAGAAGGAGAACGATAGGAAAACATTATTGTAAGACCAGGACAAAGATCATCATGTGGAATAAGAATCAAAAGGGCTTAAAAGTTTTAAAAAAGTAAGTTTCAAGAAAACTGTGACTTAAACAAAAAACGAACATGACTTAAGCAGAAATGGAAAAAGCTGACAGGGCTGCCAACCCCCGAAGCAGAACTGAGTGATGAAACAGTAAAAAAAATAGTAATCTGAGACCAAAAATAGTAACCATCCCATTTTTGCGACAAAAAAATAAATAAACAAAATGCAATTTCGGTCTAAGACATGTCCAGTTCTCATACAATGAGATACCACAAGCGATTTCATAGAAGGAGGCAATTTTAACAATGGAGGATGGTCAATTAACGTTTAATGAATTGAAACAAAAACAAACACAACTGAATATTCCTTGTATTCATACATAAAGCAATTTTTTCTTTAGAATCTGTCACAAGGAAAAACCCTGCCACCTGCAACAAGCAGTTCTGAAGTGTGATCGGCACCATTATGTTGGCAGGAATCCAAGCCGACATCTTCAACAAAAGAGTACAACAGTCCCTTAACAACTGAGCTACAAAGCTATAAATTATATTAAAATAAAGTAGATAACAGATTCTCTCTTTACAAAAGCCAGAGGAAGGTTAGAACTTATTTTTTAATCTTCTATCTTACGACACATTGGTAGGGCATCCTCATCACCCTCACAGGCTGCCAAAGTAAATAAGTAAATAAGAATTGAAGATTGGGAGCAGTTAGAGAAACCAAATTAATCCATCATTAATATAAAGAAAAAAATGTTTTAAATTGCCCGGTCCGCATGCGAACACGAAAGTACCGCGGCCTAGGCACCCATGAAGGGAATAGATTATTCATCAAGCTTAAACTCGATGCCAACAGGAATCACCCATATTGTCCATGGCAAACCACAATAGCCCCAGCAAAGGCTCAAACCCCATACCCATCGGTTTGCGCGTCAAACACCTTACTGAGTGAGCGATCAGGACACCATCATCATTAATAAGGGACTTCAAAATGGAGAAGTTTAGCCAAAACTTGCCACTGATACAGACCTTCTGTCCAGAGAAGAAGACGGACTCGCCCTGTACGATGACAGCAGGCTTGGTGATAGCCATGGCAGAGGCAGGGAAGACGAACTTGTCCACGGGGAATCCCACAATGCCCACCATGAGGGAGGAAGACCAGGACAGATTGGGCTTGCCTAGCCGCACCTGTAAACAAAAGGGCAGGAAAGATATGAGTTGCGACATTCCTCCTACTCTTCTTCGTCTCTTATTTGACAGTCGTGGGTCTCAAATCTGAGTTTTGAAAATGGAGGATCTTTAAGTGACCAAACACCAGTTTCTCTTTTACAGAGACATCCATATAGTTGAACTTTTAGTTTCTTTGGGTGTAATACATTTGAATAAACAAAGATGACTTGCATTTTCTACAACACATAATCTCAGGGCTATCATTCAAGATTCAATGCTGTGTTAAACTGGAGAAACAACTACAGTAGGTAATGGACACATAGCAGAGGACCTGATGGTAGTGGATTTCCACTATATAGCGGAAAATTGAGACCCGTGGCTCTCTTCAGCTCTCTCAACATTGCCAGGAACCGTTTGGAACTGCATGCAGTAGCTTACAAACGATGTTGCCTAAAAATAAAAAGTGACATGAATCTGGGATGGTTGGCAGGACTGTGATTGCCCAAACAGTGTCATCCTACCCACCTGGAAGAGTTTCCTCCTCTTGAGCGGCCTGTTGCCCACCACCAGAGCGTTGTTGTAGGAGGCCAGCCGGTCGGCCTGCGTCCCAGATTCCCGCAGAAGCACGTTCTTGCCATGGTTGCCATGGAAACAGCTGGACAGGTGGGCAGAGGTGTCACTGTCTTGGTCCCGGTCCTAAATAACAGATGGACAACAATCGGATTAGTAATCTTTCTATTTATTGTGTTGTTTATCATTGAATCTACTGTGTAAATGAAATGCAAAGAAGACAAGCCAATTTGCCTGGTTATCGTTTAAAAAAAATTCTTACTCATGTTTTCTTAAAATTTTTATCTCAAACATTATCTAATAAAAAGGAAGAAATTCACGAGGTTAAGGTCCCTTACCCAGCCCATGCAATCACTCCAAATAAAATGGTAAATGAAATACAAGAGGCAAATAACTAGTGTGGGTTGTAAGTCTTATCAGCTTGTTTTATATCAATAACCTCAGCTACAAAGCATTCAACTGTGGAATAAAAGGATGAATGAACATATAACATGACATGTTGTTGCTCACCAAATAAAAGCTGAACTCCAACAAAAGGTGTATTACAAGATGAGGAGGAGGAAGAGGAGGAGCAACAACAAAAACAACAACAACAACAGCAACAACAACAACAGCAACAACAACAACAATCACAAGCAAAGAGGGCAGCTGATCGCGGTTTATAGGCACACCCACCTGCATGGACAGATCCATATTGTAGATGGGAGAAACAATGACACTGGACGTCTCGATGAGGGAGCGGCTGACAACATCAATGCCTTCCACTGACCCATGCAGGTCTATCACAGCAAACACATTCTGGCATAGGATAGGGAAAAGCATACATTAGGTACAAAAAAATACAAAGATCAGTTATTTTTTTTAAAATTCAGCTAATGATATAAGCTACTTGCTGGTGGCTAAAAGGCAATCCTGAGACAAACTTCAAGACTTGGGTAGATACGGCTAAAACTCGAAGTGTAGCCATACTCTACTACTACAACTTGTGCATGATTACTGTTGTTGAAATATAACCACAATTTGAACAATATCATCCTAAATTTTATTTACAGACGAAAAGTTCTTCTTCCCAAATACACACATTTTTAAGCATTATCAACTTTTTTTTTTTCATTTTTTCAGTGTTTAAAAATAAAAGTCAGTTTCTAAAGATGAAAAATAATATAACATATTCATCACCGGTCTCCCAATCACCTTGTTCTTACATCCTATCCTTAACATTAACAGTGGATATCCCCAGACATACAGCTCTCTCTTTCTGGTAGCCCTCTTAACAACAACCTGTTAAAGCAAAGATTTTATAAACTTTTTTGGTGCACAGACCTAAGTAGCAGTTTATCAGCAGTTTTCTTTTTCAGTGACAGAAAGAGGGAAAATAAAAGTGGTCAACTCTATAACATTGTAACACACCTTGGGAATTCCTGAGGCAGCCTCCCCCAGGTCGTTGCCGTTCAAGGTCACATGCATGGTGCCATCAGAGTGTCGACACACACCCACCCGGTCCCCTTCCTGCCAAGGTACAGACACACAAGGGATGTGATAATATATGATACGATAATACGTAGGGGTCATGATGGTGGTGGTGATCATTAATCATGATGAAATCATGTGGAAAGGAGACTTTTATTTCAATTACCTTAATTTTCAAGCTACTACTAATTTTAGTAATACTACCAATAAACCAGCCACCATTTAAACTTTCAAACATACCTCCAGCCTTTGTAGGGAAGGGGAGTAATTTTCTTTGATCACAGTGCCGCTTTTGGTGACCTCTGACCCGGCTACGATCCAGGTGACCTTAGAGGTAAGGTCAGTGGCAGTGGCAGGAATGTTGATGGGGGAGGAGGAGTCGGAGATAGCCATGGTTGTCAGACCAATCTTCAGCGAGCCTGACCACTGACTGGAGACCTCCGTGATTTCAATCTGTGGTGGGATTTCAAAACACACACACACGCACACATATACACATACACACACACAAAAAACACACACACACACATTCATACAAAACACATATGCATACAATCAATGTCAAAATAAACCTCAAAGCAGTACTGCTAAGCTTGGTAATAATACCATGATAAGAAAATAAGAGAGCAGCAAAATAGGATTTTAGGAAGTTCTTCATTCCGTCTATCTCCCCTAGACCCACAATTCTCTCTCTCTGTTCCTCACCAGGCTCTTCCTCCACTTCCTCCTCACTTCTCATTACTTTTCTGCATACATATAACTGTCTGTCCTTTTGGTACAAAGTGTTGTGTTTGTGCCTTTTGAAGACCTTCTATTGAAAGGTTGTCATTTTTGTTACGTTTGGTGCTCCTCGAAGCCTGTTGCCACTCTCTTATTGCACAGTCAATGTTAATGTCCCTCCTGCATTTCTTCAAAACACACAAATTTCCATCAGACAAGATTTTAAAGAAGAAGCAAAAAAATTTGTTTTGTTTTTTTTTAAATTCAATAAGAGCAAAGCTAATCATTTAAAGAAAAGACAAGAAGTACTAATTCTTCCTCTCTATATTCGTCAGAGAGTTGAATAAGAAAAGGTGTAAGTCACATCTATATGGTCATCTATTGATGAAAGAAGTAGCAATATGTAGAACAAGTTTTATAAAATAAAAATTGGATTTGTTTGGGGTTTTTTGGGGGGATCTCCTTCGCCTCCCGTGATGAAACCCCTGAGATCTTCTGACTATTGAAAAGTGAGATTAAATCATCAGTCTTTAAACTATCTTATTTACACACTGAACAGTTCAATTGAAATAAAGCAAAGTAAAAATACACATTCAAAAAACATGTACATCTGGAGCCACAATAGTTCATCAGAAATAAAATTAAACCCAAAGTAAAAACACACTGTCATGAAACAAAACAAATAGAATATGTTTTTTGTTTTATTATTATTATCCATATCCCTTCATACCACCTAAGCAGTGTTGGGACCAACCTCCAAGGAGCCCGGAAGAACTCTGGATCACAAGAAATAAAGACAGGCAGAGGATCAGTCCACCAAGCCTAATCTTGCGTGGCATAATGAGAAATACACCAGGTATTACTCAATCTCAAACCAAACAATAGTTGCTGTTGCCTTGGTGGGATCTGCTCATTGATAAAGACCAATGAACCAATTTATCACAGGGCATAAATAGAATATGACCAAGTCAAGAGTAGGTGACATCTCACCTCGAAGGTTTCTTGGTACTTGAGAGGGTCGGAGCTGAAGACGATGCCGTGGTTGTAGCCATGGGTGCGACTGGCTCCCCAGCAGCTGTTGCGCAGGGAGATGTGCTTGCCGCAGCACTTGCTCAGACGGTGCGTCGACTCTGGAATGGAAAGGCAAGAATCACTTGTGATGTGGAAATCATAATAATTGTAGACATTTAATCAAAATTTAGCTTGTACTAGATTATTTCCCGTTCCTACGCATCTCCTGGTGTTGAAAAAACAACAGCAAAAAAGACAACTGGCCTGTCTGCCTGTGAACACAAAAGTTACGCGGCCAAGCCACCAAAGGAGGGTATATATGAATTATTCATCAAGCTTACACCTGATGCCAACAGGAACCATCCATGTTGTCCATGCACTAGGCTGTTTGTGTGGCTTATGCACCAGGCTGTTCATCTGGTGTTGTGCACAAGGATGTTTGCGTGGCTTGTGGCTTATACACCAGGCTGTTTGTGTGGCTAATGCACACAGCTGTTCATGTGACTTATGAACAAGGTTGTCTTTTGTGGCTCAGGCACAAGGCTGTTGTGGTTTGTGCTTAATGCTGTTTGTTTGGCTTAAGCAGACGGATGTTGGTGTGGCTTAATTTGCTGACTCACCCACGTTGTTGATGGACTGGCTGGAGGGTTGGTCCCCTGAGATGTTGGCCTGAGGGGCCTGGGTCAGATAGGCCGGGGGCAGGACCACAGCCGTCCCACTGGTCATGCTGACCTGAGCACACTGGCCGTACAGGTCAATCACAGCATACACACCTGCAGACCACAACATACATACATCAATCGTTATCACTGACTACATCCGTTCTTAGGTTTGTGGCACTGAGAGATTTAAGGTTAAGGTAAGTTCTTAGGTTTGTTTGTTTAATGTTTTAGGAGGTTTAAAGCCCCACAACACATGAGAATCATAGAAAGAGAGAGCTCTGTATGTTTAAAGTTTCTATCACTTTAGTTTTTGATGCAAAGCACTTCTGAGCCTCCTTTTTTTGTTTTTTTTTTATCTGGATATTGACACTTTAAAACTGTACACTTATTATCATTTTAAGTACTTTGTATTATTCTAACAGAGTTGGCAGTTTAATAGTTTTCTTTGGGTGCAATATGGTTTCCCCTGCTGAAGGACCCACCTGAGGCAATATCGGTGCATGCGACCCCCTGGTCCACACCGTTGAGGAAATAATGGAGTGTCCCGTCCACACATCGCATCATACCAATCCTCTGGCCAGCTGTCAGCGCATCCAAATCCAGGGGGTATCCATTGCGGATGGTTGCCCCGTCTTGCATGATGGCAGAGCCACTGGACAAATAGGAAACAGAAAAAAAAAGGAAACATAGTAGGTAAAGTCAGTCTCAAGAATTGAAATATACTATAAATTATGCCGTATTCTGACAATTTTTTTGCTGTACTGATCACAGAAAGTTAAGAAAAATTGCTTGTTTTGTAACATGCGAAACAACTATTTAGTCACAACAGATTTGAGTAACAATTAATATTCAAAAGAGACAAATTTGAGTCAATGACAGTACAAAATTTAAAAACCACCCATCTAGAAATTCCCACATTCCTCTTACCCTTTCTGTTCCTCCACTTCTTCGTCATCCTCCTCCTACAACTACATATTCTTTTCCTTTGCTCATCCTCTTTTTTTTGTCCTCTGAGATCACTTGCTCCTCCTTCCTCTTCCTCCTTTTCCTCTTCTTGAGGGAGAAGTGTGTGTGTGTGTGTGGGGGGGGAGGGGGAGAGTGTTTTATCCCTTACCTGAGCATCCAGGTGTCATGCTCGATGTCTGTCATGGTGCTGGGAAAGTTTATGTCCTGGGGCTTCACCAGCGTCACTCCTAACCAGACAGACAGAGGAACATACCATAGATCATCATGATATATGATTAAAGAAAAGATTTCATGGTGCCTATTATATTCATTTATTAAAATTATATTCAATTCACATCATTATTTATCATTTCATTTAGTGGATACAGACCTGCTCTGCGAGATAAATTAGGATATTGAATGGATTTAAAAATGAATTGATTGTTGTAACATCAAAAATGGTATCAATTTCTTTGAACTTGATGGTATATTTGTCAGAATAGAGTAAGTACCATTGTTCATCTTCCAGTTCAGTGTTTTGTAACTGAGGCCAATGACACGGAGAAACCTTTATAAACTAATAATGCAAAAATTGCAAATTATGTTCTCTTCAGTTTATGCTTTGTGATTTCTGTGACAAGACACAGAAAAAAAACAAAAAACATAAAGATGATATTATAGCTCAAAAAAAAGTACGTTTCCCCTTGAATCACTTCCAGACCAAGAGAATGAACCATTAAAATAGTATCACCACTTTGAAACCACACAGCCAAATTCATCACCCACCTGCCTCCAGCGATCCGGACCACCTATCCACCATTTTCTCCATCGTGATTTCAAACAGCTCCCCATCTCTGAGCGGGCGGTTGCTCATGACGATGGCATCGTTGAACTCCCCAAAAGCGTTGGGGCGGGTGGCAGTCAAGCCGTTGTGTTGAATGGCAGCATTGCGTCCGTGTAACTGGTGGAATTTCAGCTGGTCAGGGTCTGTGAATAAGCTGGAATCTGTATCGGGTGTGCTGAGGACATCTGCAAGAGATAAAATGAGATGAGATAGGATATGATGAGAATAATCTAAGATATGATAAATATTCATTTGCCCATAAATTAGCAGATCAAGTATTGTCCACAGACCAGGGATTATGGGAAGGGTTCAAGCAAGAAGGGAAGTGTGGATTTATAAGTCAGTTAAAATTGGGACTACATTTTTTATTACCATGAGTAGGGATGCCAAATGATTTTTTTTTTTAATTGAAACTTACCAGAGCATTGTGTACAGACCTGCCTACTACATCGTTTGACTTGAGAGAATAATCGGGGACCGTTTTCCCGATCTCTCATCTCATGCCTAAATCCCATGTGTGTCCACCCAATCTTTGTATGATTGGGTGAAATTATGAATGTCTTTGTAGCCGCCCTCTAGCCTCGTTACATCGCAATCGAGGACGAGGTGATCGGTCATCTGGACTTCCTTACGGCAGTACGGACAAAGAGGCGTCTCTGTCTTTGCCATTCGGAAGAGGAGTTCAGACGTCCGCGTTTGACGCCTGCGTAGTCTGTTTGCCATACACCATAGTTTCCTATCGCCCTCGTCGAAACCCAGGAGTTTCGTTCCTACCCCTTCGTGGACGATCTCACCTCCTCTCAGCAATCCGTTTTCCCACTCTGCTTGCCACTCGGCTATCGGGTCGTAGTCTTTCTTTGGCAACGAGGCAGCAAACGGTTGGCGTGATATCAAACGAGGACGGGTAGGCGCTCTTTGAACGGTCTCCCGCAGATGTCCTAGATCCCTGGGGCCATCGAGGATTTCCTTCTATTTTTTTGTCACCTCATTCCTCCTTACGTGAGGCAGTTTTATTGCACTCATTACGGGCAGCCATTCAGTTGGCGTCGGGAGTAGCGTTCCGGATATTTGTCACTTTGTTTGGCGGAGCTGGGCGTCTACCCCGTCTACTGTTGCGCTTCTACCCCAGACCGGGCACGCGTATTCGGCCACCCTATAGCACAGTGGTAGCGCGCTGGTTCTGAGTACCCCTGTGCTTGCTCCCCAATTCGTTCCTGCTACTTTCCTGAGTAGTGCGTTTCTTTTTGCTACTTTTTGTGCGAGCATCGCCGTTTGGTTTCGATATGTGAGGATCACCCCGAGGTACTTAGGAGATCTGTCATGTGGGACGATCTTTCCACCGATTTCGACCACCAGTTCCCTTTCTGCCGCTGCATTTTGTAGATGGAACATTGTCCCGACTGTCTTTTCCAGCAGAAATGCAGAAACGAGGGACTCTAATCAGGCCACAATTAGCAAGCTAAGGCTATCTACCACCACAACACGGTTTGCTTCCATAAAAGTAGTTGATGACAGAGTAGTTGTCTATTCCAGATCTTTAAAGACTGATTGTTCAATAAAAGTCACCAATGAAACCATCCCTACTATCTTTCTACTGTTCTTTTGTTACCTATTATCTCGCCTGCTATTTTCCTTGACTACCTGTTTTCTTGCCTGTTATATCTGTAGCTACATGTGTGGGCTAGGTGGCTTTGTGAGTTGGGCTAGATTGCTGCCGGCGCCATCGCATTGTGCCCTTGAGAACTGCACTTTACCACACTTACCTCATCCTGTCTTAGGTGGATGTAAAGCTCAGAGGTCCCATTAGTGGAAGATAACGTATTCTCTCTGTATAAAAATTGTAAAACGGAAAGGCGGTTTGGGTTGTCACATTTTGTTTGTTGCATACAGGGATATGACCAACGTGGAAAAAATGTTTTTACCAAGGTCAACGAAATTGGTATGATTGTCTTAAAATTTGGTGAATCGTTTTTTTTAATAAAATTTTCACCCCAAAATCGGTATGACACTGATTAATCGGTATTAACATAAAGTCTGTGTATAATATAAAAAAATTTAAAAAAAAGAAGAAGAAAGGGGGAAAAAAGGAACAGAAAACAGAAAACAATCGAACTGGTGAAAAAGTAAATAAATAAAAAGGCCTGAAACACTAGAGATCCGGCATTGCAATTTTAAAAGAAAAATCACATTTTCACTCACATTACACTCCTAGTCAAAATCAACACTAATTTTAATCTGTGTTGCGTCTGTGGTAAATAAGGAAGACTTCATGTGAAATAAACTGAAATAACAATACAGCTTTTTAAAAAAAAAAACACATGAAACAGACAGCAAGTGAGTGATTTTAAATATTTGAAGTTGGCACATCTCATCAAAAAAAGAGTTTGGAATGAATCCTTGAGATTAACAAAAAGCTGATAAGCGTTATTAAGAAAGAAGATTTTGGAACACAAAAAAAATTGACTGTAGATTCATTAAAGGAAAAAGAAAAAACAGCTAAAATGAGACTGAAGCCCCAAATGCAATGCCACAGATGAATCATGCCCCCAGCTTGGGAGGTCAGAGGTCAAGCTCACCGTGCAGGTCAACAATGGAGGCCTGGGCAGCCTGGCCGTAGAGGTCGATGACCCCGTAGACGCTGGCAGGAACACACGTAGTGCAGCCCCCCTGGTCAATGCCATTGACAAAGAAGTGGATGTTGCCGTCCACCTTCCTCACAACTCCGACACGATCCCCGACCTGGATGGAGCAGTAAGTAAAAAAGTTAGCTACAGTATGAGTACAGAAAGTTATATCAAAGATCACCTCACGGTCACGAAAATCTCTCCTCAGCGCGCATTAGGCTGAGATGCCACGCACGTGTTGACCTGTGGTCAGACTACG
>JBCIKM010443621.1:0-10465 GCA_039654465.1 Melibe viridis | reverse complement strand
AGAGAGAGAGAGAGAGAAAGAGAGAGAGAGAGAGAGAGAGAGAGTTTTTTTATTCATGAAGCAAAGACTGCATTTCCTAATCCACCCAAAATTTATGAGAAAAAAAGATAAATGCGAAATAGAGATACAGTCCTGGAAGCATAATATATTGAGTTTATTGTGCAGCAGTGGAAGTGAAAGACAAACCATGATAAAAAATTTTATCGGGGTTTCTATAGGTTTATAACATATTATATCATTTTGAATCATGTACTGAGAAAACTAAAACTATACATACTGTCTTCTACACCTCATTGGAAAAACGTGGATATCAATATCATTATAAACAAACAAGCAAAAGGGTTAAGAACGGAGTTAGATCTTTGTCAATATGTTTGCATTGACATTTTATAAGGTTTTGTATAAAAGCAACAACAACAAAATGAACAACAACAGCAGCAACAACAACAACAACAAAAACATCAAGAACAACAACAATGACAACACAGCAGTACCTAGATACAATAATGTAATTGTGATAAACCATATTAAAATGGAGAAAAGAAAACCAAATACTCTTTATGCTTTATAACTTAACCAACATCTCTCATATAGAAATTCGCAAACGCAATTTGAGTTTAGACATTGCAAATAACATTCAAATCTGTTGTGTTGAGCAATTATTCTTTTTCTTTTCATCTGCCTCCTTGTTGTCTTTGTCGTTGAACCAGTGTTGAAGCTCCTCCAAAGTCTGTGGGAGTTCTCTCCCGTTGGTCTCGGGGACGAAGCGGAGTAATACAGCGACAATGGACGCCAAGCCTCCAATCAGCAACCCTGGGCCCCACTTGGCCTTTTCACTCTTCGGATGACAACAAGAAAGACAAAGAATTAGAAAATGAAATGTAATTATAATCTTTTTATTCACTTCAGATAATAAACTGCTTCTGTTTTGCTTTTAAAGTCTCTGTCACGATTAAAGAATATGATTATGCATTGACACGAAGATTTTTCTTATCTATAACATATGGATGTGGCTGAGGTTGAGGAGAAACCAAAATATTTTACGAATCCTATACCTACTCACACACACACACACACACACACACACACACACACACACACACACATACACATATACATATACACACACATACACAAGCACACACAAACACACACACACACACACACACACACACAAACACACAAACACACACCTCACGACGTTGTCTATCTGTCACACTCCCTCTCTTGCTGTCCCCGATGCATTAATTTCTTCTCATAACTATTGAGTTTTTTTATCGTTTGTTTTGTTTTGTTTATTCTGTTTTGTTTCGCAATCTACTCTGTTTTATTTGTTTTTGTTTTGTTTTTGTTTTTGTTTTATTTAATTTTTTTCTTTGCTTTTGTTTTTTTTTTCTTTTCCTTTCTTGTATTTTATTTTATCTTACTTTACATTATTTTTTTTAGGGGGAATGTTATTTTGTTTTGTTTTGTTTTTGTTTTGTTTGTTTTTTCGTTATCACTGGTTGGTTAGTTTCGTGCGGTTTCTTTGCAAGCAGCTATCCTTTCTTCTGACGGCGTCACTAATTCCATCTAAAAAAATATGATAATGATATGCGAGACCGATGATTATCATCCCCGGAAATAACGTCAGGATCCATAAAATTATCACGTTATTGAGTTATTCAATTTTAAAAGTATTGTTTAAACAGAATTTCACCTGACAGGCAACCAGTCTTACAGCTAAGTGCCACGTATTTTATCTTTTTTTTGTACCAGGAATAGTTCTATAAGAAAACACAGGCCACAACTCGAAATGCATACAAATTTTGGCAACAAAACAGAAATAGAGTCAAACAGTTTCAGATACTCACCAAGATTCCTGTAAAAGGCGCCAGCATTCCTCCTACGCGTGCCATCAAAGAACACATAGCCAGGGCCTGGTTTCTGCAAGAAAATGAAAGTCAACTTATCTAGTAAATGCACCGTGGGATGGTGGGTAGGGTGAATTACGCTGATGACCTTTCAAATGAAAACAGGATTTCGCCAGGGATGTTAAATGTCCCCGTTTCTATTTCTCATTGACCAATTTTGAAAGAAGTACAAAAGAAAAAGTGGATATCAGTGCAATTCAGTTACTGAACTTGATTATTTTGATTTCGCTGACGATATTACCACGGAAACCCCTTCTCGATCAGCAAGAATGATTATCAAACTGAAGGAACGATGAGGTTCCCGTGTTCAAAAGTTAGATATAAAAGAAAGAAAAAGTAGCTCAAGGGGATGGCATTGAAAACGAGAGAATCAAATAATTAATTGGTACGAGCAAAGACAAGGAAAAGGTCGTTGAATTTTACCACAAAACTCTTTAATTAAAACTAAACCGACAAATCACAACCATTCATGAATAATAACAGCACTATCCTACTCACCTAAGACACAATCAAAACAAGGAAATATTTACTAGATTTTCTATAATTCTAAAATAAAAGACTAACACAAAAAAAACAACCTCACCGCCATCCCTTAGAGACAAGAGTGAAGTCATTCAATCCAACAAATAAACATAACGCATTTACACTCACGGCATCAAAATAGTTAACACGTAAATAAAATGTGCGAACCAAATGAGAGGATATGGTAGTTATCCATGGAGACTCAAAAAGAGAGTAAAAATGCAGAAGGAACAGTTTTGTTTGTTTGTTTGTTTGTTTATTGGAAGTTTTAAGCCCCATGCCACACGAGGGTCATAGAGGAACCCAAAGCATACTTTTGGCAAAAGGGAATAACAAATCGAAAACGGCTCCAATGGAACCTGCAAGTAAAAAGATCAGTAAGACGACCCATAAGAATATGTAGAAAGGAAATTGAAAATTGAAGTAAGAGGTTCTGGATGACATGGAGGGATCTAGAGACTTCAGTGAACGATAGAGCAGGGTGGGGTGTCTTTGTGAACAATTTGGAGCTGACAGGCAAATAATTAGAATTGCCTCTACAGCAAAATGTACAGCAGCCAGAAATAAAGACAACCAAAATTTGAATGACATTTATAACCAAACCAACCTAATGCGGTGTCAAAGCAATTCAAAATGATTCATTTCGACAGAAAAACACACGAACATTAAACAACGCACTGACACACGACATGTCACACTAACAAACAAATGCAAAGTCACACAATGCGCATGCAAAAATACACATACCAAAACACGCATACACTCATGAAGATAAATAATAATAAATGTATATGGACATTCATCTTGCATTCACTCATGGTCAACACACGCTTTTAGCGCTTTACAACACCAAATCTCTGGCACAGCCACACGTACCTGATATTCGTCGGGTAGAGTTCCGGGGTATAACTAAACACCAATCCGAAGCTGCCACTTGCTCCTACCATGGCAATCATGTAGGACAGCACTGCACATGCATGGATTCCAATCGTCTCTGGAGAGAAGGGTGTGTTGGTGTACATTGGTGATGGTCGTAGTGGTGTTGGTGGAGAGTGATAATGGTAGTGGCAATTTTGGCGGTGATGGCAGTAGTGATGGTTATGACGTTGTCTGTTTTTGTGGTGGTGGTGGTTTTGATGGTGTAGATGGTTGTCAAGGCGGCGGTGGTGGCGGTGGTGACGGTGGTGATGGTGGTGGTGGTGGTGGTGGTGGTGGTGGTGGTGGTCATGGTGGTGATGGTGGTGGTGAAGGTGATGTTGGTAGTGGTAGTTCAGGCTATGACGGTGATAGTAATGGTTGTGGTGGCGGTCGTTTTGGTTTAGATAGTAGTGGTGGTGGTAGTTGCGGTGCTGGTGATGAGGATGATGGTAGAGGTAGTTTTCGTGGTGATTATGGTAGTGGGTGGATACGTAAGTGGTTGTTGTGGTGGAAATAGTGCTGGTGGTTATGATAATGGCAGCTGTGGTTGTGGAAGTGGTGGTGGTCGTGGTGGTGGTGGTGTTGGTGTTGGTGTTGGTGGTGGTGGTGGTGATGGTGGTGGTGGTCGTGGTGGTGGTGGTGGTGGTGGTGGTGGTGGCAGGGGTGAAATGTTGAAAAAAAGAATTTGGTTGGTTGCTTGCTTTTCTCTTTCCTTTTTTTTTTCATGTAACTACAGGGTGGTCCCAATAACGGCGGCTTCTATTCCCACCGGTCCTCCCGATAAAGTGACACCCCAGTGGTAATAATGTTGCTCATCAAACTATCAATTGGTCTTACCTCATTACTTTTTGCCCCATTCTGAATCTACTTACCTTCATACCAAAACAGTCAACTAAATTCTCTATTTCTAGCGAATAGCGAGTCATGGGACATTCTCACCCGGGCTGGTAGAGAATAAGCGCAGTCCCTATTTTTTTTTTTTTAAGTCGGTCAAATAAGCAAGACAAATGTATTGGGCAGGAAATGTAGCACATATAACATAAATTTATTTGATACATTTTTAAACGGGAATTCAAAGGTAAAACAGTTTGAGAACAAAATGCGCATCGCCAATCGTTACGAAAGTCGTAGTGTGCGTAGTACTCACTTTCTACGGAAGGTTTGCGAAAGCGGTCAATTGAAACAAACTCAGAGCGGATATAGTATGGGTGTGTAGGCTAACCTCTGTGTCACTAGACATGCGCAGCTGTTTAAATTAGATTGACCTCTGTGGTTTGAGATTCTGCCGACGTCGTCCGAGACATCAAATCTGACTCAATGAATGTCTTACTTCTCGTCGGCTCCGACTTGCCTTAGTCCGGGAGTACGAAACCAGGGACTTCGTCATCGCTCCATCAATATATAATACTGTGGTAGGAGTATATAAGCGTCAATAAGGACTAGGAACAAGTAAACTGAACGTTTCGGGTTACCCTTCATCAACTGGACAAATAAACCCAACATAAAACACAATTAATAAAGTGGAGAAATCGTGAAAAGAACCCCTGATCTATTAAAATGAATTAAAATAAAGATTTTATAAAATAATTAAATGTTCTTACGTTCCAATGACTTGAATACCCCGCTTGCAATTAGACCAAAGCTTAATGTCATAAATGCGCTGATAAGGCAAAACTTTCGACCAAATCTGGAAAAGAGAAGAAACATTTTCGTCTAAAAAAGCATACATACAGATTCAAACTCATAATGTCATTAGAGATAGTTTTGTTTGTTTTATTGTTTGATGTGTTTGTTTTGGGGAGTTTTTTTGGTTTTTGTTTTTTGTAGTGGGTTTTTCCTCCTATAGTTAAACAAACTACAAGTATTTTGATTTACGAATTACAAAATTTGACACAGCCATAATTTGAGAGTATGATAAAATATGATCCTCTCCAGTGTTCCCTGCCTTGGCGTGATGGAGAGGCTCGCGCGGTCTGATGATTTTAAAGGCTATGCCATAGGTTCAACCACAATGGACAGGCTGTAAATGAAGACCCAGACTAGATGGGGACAGCCTGGCAAGATGCGGAGGTGGCACTTCGACAATGCGTCAACTGCCTGCTTCTTCTAAATTATTTAGTTCAAGGAAATCGGACTATGCCCGAGTCAAGGACTGCCTTGCCGGACTCGACTCATACATCTACACGGACTATAAACCTGGCTACGTGGTATGTTAGGGCAATAAGTGGTAAAGTGATATATTTTTAAGAAGATGCTAAAAAATACAAAATAGAAATTTTAGGTGTAACTGAAGCAATGAAAAAAGGACAGGGAGTAGAAAATCTAAGTAGCCATAAATTAATATATTCAGGTATTAATACTTCTGAAAGAGAAAATGCAGGTGTAGCTCTACTACCAACAAATGCTTTTTATGATACCTCAGATTTTAACTTTGTTAATGAACGTCTGCTTGAGGTAAATTGTGAGTTTAAACCAAATGGACTAAACAAAGATGGACTAAAAGAAGAAAAAGACGACCTCTATGAGCATTTACAAGCTCTAACTGAAAACACTAAACCAAACCAAGACATAATAATACAAGGTGATCTGAATGCTAGACTTGGAAATAAAAAGGAAAGCTATTATAGAGTATTAGGTGGAGAAGGAGAAAGTTCAGAAAGTACAAATGGTGAATTGTTGCTCGATCTCTGCATTCGCAATAACCTGAAAATTACCAATGCTTTCTTTAAACACAAAGATATAGATATATAAATGAACAAGAGTCTCAAAAGAAAGGGATTAAAGGTCAATAACAGATTATATAATTATCAACAATAACCTATTCTATAGTACGTATAGAAGGTTTATAGAGGAGCTGAAATCTACAGTGGCAACATTTTGTTGATGGCAAAGTTCAACCTATCCATAAAGTTTAAAACACAAAAACTAAAAGAACCAAAGAAAAACTAATAGTTGAAGCATTAGGAAATAAAGAAACAAAAGAGGTCTATGGAAACTAACGAACAGGAGAATAAACAGATTGCAACCATCAACAAATGAAATTAAAGACAACTTATTGTCAATCTATAAACAAGTAGTGCCAGAGAGCGCTAACGAGGTTTGTAAAAGGACGATAATTTGAGGGCAAGGAAGGAGATTAGCATGATGGAATTTAGAGTTAAAGCAAAAAATACAAAAAAGAAAGAAGCATATACTTGTGTAGCAAAGATAACTCAGACTATTATACTTATAAACTAAAAAGGAAAGAAGCTAAAGAGGAGGTGAAGAATCAAAGCAGCATCAATTGGAGCAGTTTGGAGGGGAAAACTAGAAACTTATTCTAAAGAAAACCAAAAGCTATTTTGGAGTGCAATAAAAAGATGTAGGCAAGGAAAAAAAATCCAAACAAAGCATGTAAAAAAATAAAGATGGAGGCATTGTAAAAGAAGAAGGTGAAATATTTGAAAGGGGGAAAGAGTACTTCCAAAGTCTACATCACAGTGCCGGTAGAAGTAGCTTAGTAGATGATAATGAAGAGGACCACATTGGTAAAGGTAAAGACATCCTGGATGATAGCTTTGAGAATAGTATAACAATGTCAGAACTGATGAGCGCTGAAAAGATGATTAAAGTAGGTAAAGCCCCTGGCTCAGCAAAGATTAGAAGCAGATAAACTACTTTGAAAAATTTTTCAGCAGGCTTACAAAATAATACCTATACATAATAATGGAGCCATACTCTATGTGATAACTTCTGAGGCATCTCCTTCCTTAGTGCGCCGGGAAAACTAGAATAATATCAAAGAGGATTTCGGCCGGGTAGATGTGTGCAAGACCATAATTTATACTCTAATACAAATTAGCAAAACAGCCTACATATATTAATCAGAAAGTTTACATGCGTTTCATTGACCAAAAAAAGGCGTTTGATTCAGTGAAGAGAGCGGAGCTGTTGAAATGGCTAAATGAGCATGGAATTTACAAAGAATGAATTGGGGCAATTCCTCCTTTTTATACTAATCCTGAGTGCATGGTAAGAATAGGAGGCCAAAACACTAGTAAATTTAATGTAAATATAGGTGTGAGACACTTTTGTATTGTCTGCCCACTGCTATCTATAATACTCGTGGATTCAGTTTCAAAAAAGTTCAATGGAATGAGATCACTAAATGTAGGAATTTGCAAACTTAAACCAGTTCAACTTAAACTGTTAGCGTTTGTAGAACAGAATCAAACGCCTATTTTTGTGTTTTACCAATACCACCAAAACCGTTGAAGGAGTTGTTTTGCTTTGCTTTCCGAAATGAAACAGACTAATACGGCTTAAACAATCTCTAATAATCCTTTTTTTTAATCAACAATGTTGAACATAAAAGAATAACCACGATAAAAAGGGGAAAAAATCATTTTCATTGTTTTCGATCCAAATCACAATTCCTTTAGTAAAACAATGTCAATACTGACCGGTTCAATCCAAAATACATAAATATGGTTGGTGGAGTCTCCATAAGGGCCGTGAGGCAGTAGTTGAGGTATTTGTCCCCAGCAAGAGCTGTGGCTGTAAGGTAGATCGCAAAGAACCCCAGAGCTGTAGTAAACCTGTTGAAAATGAATAATAAGACCATTAAAAGCGGTAATGACTTACGTATTCAAACCAATTTAACTTTATTCTAATTTAGTTGAAGTTGAACAGTTGTATACTTTCTCCTTACCGCATGAAGAAAAGAGGAGCTTGGTACTGGATATAGATGAAAATAAACAGAAAATAGTATAGGCACAGTGCCGAGGTGAGTCAAAGCCATAGAGAGAAAGGAAAAAAACAACAACAGGAAGTCGTCGGAGGAGGGAATCAAACCCAGGACCTGCCACGGCACCGATTCGCCTGGCCATTGCCAGAATAGCGGGCTTACCAACTGAGCCATCCGCCACTCAGAGCAACCTCGGCATTGTGCCTATACTATTTTCTGATTTTTTTTCTCCTTGCCGCAGATAGAGGAGCCAATTTAGTTTTATAAATCATTCAATACGCTTTTTTTTGGGGTGGGGGGGGGGGGCGTTGGGGGGCAGTTCTTCCTTTGTTTTTATTCTTGCTTTTTTGTTTGTTTGATTGTTTGTTCTTTGTCACAAAGGAGAATTATTAAAAGCTAACTTCTTATCATTAGGGGAGGGAAATAAGCAGATAATTCCCATATTTTGCTCGTCAATAAGGCAGTTCTCTCCCTTACCAAGCAATCCACATGATGAGCGTGTTGACCAACAGTCGTGGAATTCTGAAGATGTCGAGGTACGACAATTTCCTGGACGTTGGACTCACAATCACATCGGTCTTAGTTGCCGTTACTTTTGTCAAAACATCCTCCATCAAACGCTCGTTCGATCTCAGTTCAAACATCTGTAATAGTGATAACACCTTGCGTTAATCAATGATAACGACTACTACTACTACTACTACAACTACAATTACTGTGTGGTGTGGTCGGCGTGTTTTCATTTACGGTATGTGGCATTGCTAATTTGTTTCCTTCTTTGTGAATACAGACTTGAACTTATTGTTTAAAAGTTCTGCTTTCACGAGGCTTTTATGATGGTGTGATCAGTTAGCAGTGATTGCAGATACTCCTATATTGCTATTTCACCTTGCTTTTGCGTACTCCTAAAATGCCTTCTTGTTACCATTTTCAATGCCTTTTATTATGGTTTGCGGAATGTATTTCCAATGTGAACGTCTAATTCCTCTTTGCAGTTTTGATCTGTATTTTTTGTAGACCTCCTCTGTATCTTTTGCTTGTTTGACTATTTTGTAAAACTTGAGTTAATGTTTGATTTACCTATCCAATAGTTGGTTATCCATAGCTGACTGTATTTTTTGAACGACACTTCAAAATTTTAAAATTCCTCCACAAGCCATGAGACGGCCCTAAGAATAATGTTAGGTTCAGATATTGTGCTTATTTTCTACGTGTTCTACTCTGTTGTGTATTTCATTATCTGTCGTTCTTATCGTCGTAAGGTTATTCCAATTGAATACTCTTTGAATGGCTCCAGCTGGCCAACATCTTGAGTCATTAAAAATTTTAGTTATATTTCTATCCTTCCGTCTTCCTCCTCTCCATCCTCTTCTCCAAACTCTCCATTCTATTAAAAGTGATCATACAAAACAGAATACGGAGAATAAAATGTTTAAGAAAAGAAATAATCAAAACATTGTGGGGAATAGCTTGAAATCTATTAAAAATCCATTGAAATGATGTAACAACCACCGTTAAACGGGAGAATATTTTGCTTAAAACTATCTTAAACTGACCCATGTGAAAGACGACAAACTTACAGTTATAATGATATAAAAGTACTGTCAAACGAGTCATTATTTCAGAGCAAATCGTCCTGGAATATCTACCTGTCAGGCGAACAGCAATTGTGTGTGCCTTCATTAGCAATAATTCGATAGGGTTTTATAGAAAAGCTATTTTGACGTTATCAACATTAAGAACCTCATGGTACGTAATATTCACAGATAAAGAAAAAAGGTGTAAAATTGATCTGACATTGCTGAAATTTAGAAGAAAGTTAAGACAAAATGACAAGAACCTCGTGTAAACTTTCAAAACCAAGCATGCATGGACCTAAAAGCTAAGCTATTTCGAAGAAAACTGTTATTTTCGGTGGAACAGACCATAGATAACGTTTTTATACCAAAACCACAAGTTAGATCTTACCCTAAGAATATCATCGCCGTTTCTTCCGTTAATTTTGGCGACGTATTTGATGTAAGCTATCGACTCCTCGATCTTGCCGTTTGCCATAAGCCAGCGTAGAGGTTGTTTCACAAACCTGCATTCAAAATAAAGAGTGAAATTAATGTGTTAATTAAAGGGGACAGAGGTTTTGTTGGTAGTGGTGTTTAATTTTGTTTGTTTGGTTTTTTTTCTTTGTTTTAAATAATTTAGGAAACATTAACGGTTGTTGGCAGTGAATATTATATCTCTTGATTTCGTAAAATGTGAGATTGATTACAGTTCATTTCAGTGACTTTGATCATGTATTAGTACCAAAAGATTAGAAGTAGTAGTAATAGTAGTAGTAGTAGTAGTAGTAGTAGTAGTAGTAGTAGTAGTAGTAGTAGTAGTAGTAGTA
>JBCIKM010443402.1:0-10467 GCA_039654465.1 Melibe viridis | reverse complement strand
AGAGAGAGAGAGAGAGAGAGAGAGAGAGAGAGAGAGAGAGAGAGAGAGAGAGAGAGAGAGAGAGAGAGAGAGCAGCGTTTTTTCTCTGATAATATTTGAGTTTGTTTCAACAAGATCAGTGTGTTTACAAAAGTTTGACACAGCAGTGTGAACATCACTTGAAAGCTTAATTGGGGTGATCACAATCAACAATTCTTGTTGAACCAAGACAGTTACGCTTCACAGCCGCGTGAGAAAAAGGGAATGTTAGTTTGGCTCTTTTATTTTTCTAGTCTGTTATTTAACTTGATTTCTACTGAAAATAAACGATTGTGGAAATAGTAATTGTATGAATATTACGGTGTCGAGAGGAGGACAAGACAAAGCCACAGAGAAAGGTAAATAAATACAGAAAAATAAACAAACAACCGTGTAGGCATAGTGCCGGGGTGAATCAAAGCCATAGAGAGTAAGGGGGAAACACAAAACAAAAAACAAAAACAAAAAATAACAATAAACAAAAAATAACAGGAAGTAATCGGAGGAGGGAATAGAACCCAGGACCTGCCACGGCATCAATTCACCCGGCCACTGCCAGAACAGCGGGCTTACCAACTGAACCATCCGCCACTCTTTTCTTCATATGCTTGATTCCTGCTTGAATGCACGCTTTACTTTACCATCATTCAGACGTCAATAAATAGAAAACAGTGTCGGCACAGTGCCGAGGTGAGACAGAAAGGGGGAAAAACCCCAGGAAGTCGTCGTAGGAGGGAATCGAACCCAGGGCCTGCCAGGGCACACATCGCCTGGCCACTGTCAGGACAGCGGGGTTACCTACCGAGTCATTGACCACCCTTTCACATAATTCAAGTTGATTTCTTCTTAAACTCCGACCAATCAGATTCGTACAGAAGAGTTTCCCAGATTCTTCCTACCATCAATTACATCGCCCACTCCGCTGGTTTTTCTTCTTACCATTAATCGCCTACTCCGCTGGTTTTTCTACTTACCATTAAATACATCGCCTACTCAGCTGGTTTTTCTTCTTACCACTTATCGCCTACTCAGCTGGTTTTCTTCTTACCACTAATCGCCTACTCCGCTGGTTTTCCTACTTACCAGTAATCGCCTACTCAGCTGATTTTTCTTCTTACCAGTAATCGCCTACTCAGCTGGTTTTCTTCTTACCAGTAATCGCCTACTCAGCTGGTTTTCTTCTTTCCACTAATCGCCTACTCCGCTGGTTTTCCTACTTACCAGTAATCGCCTACTCAGCTGGTTTTTCTACTTACCAGTAATCGTCTACTCCGCTGGTTTTTCTACCTATCAATAATTATATCGCCTACTCCGCTGATTTTTCTACCTACCATTAATTACATCGCCTACTCCGCTGGTTTTTCTACTTACCAGTTATCGCCTTCTCAACTGGTTTTTCTACTTACCATTCTACTTACATCGCCTACTCATTTCCACGCATTGTGAAGCCCTGTGGTATGAATACGTTATAAATCCTGAACATAACTAACCCTTGCGCCCACTTTCCATTAGACTCTGCGACAGTGGAGAACACTCGAGGCGCGAAGGCGGGCACAGCCCTGTACCGTGTGTCCGCTGTGGATGCAGATGGCGACCCCCTGTACTACACCATGACCACGACCCCCGACCTCCCGGAACTGGACATTGGCTACAGTGAGTGATGACCACCACCACAACCCCACCCCCACCACCACCATATCAACCACTACAACAACCACCACCATAGCAACCACCACCACAACTACCACCACGACCACCACCACCACAAGCACAACCACCACATCCACCACCACCACAGCAACCACAAGCACCACCACCACCACATCAACCACCATATCAACAATCACTACCACCATTACCACATCAACCACCACCACCACCACATCAACCACCACCACCACCACCACCACCACATCAACCACCACCACATCAACCACCACCACCACCAACACCACATCAACCACCACCACCACCACCACCACCACCACCACCACCACCACCACCAACACCACATCAATCAACACCAACACATCAACCACCACATCAACCCCCACATCAACCACCACCACCACCAACACAACAGCCACCACCACCACCACCACCACCACCATCCCCCACTACCACGACCACCACCATCCCCCACTACCACGACCACCACCACCACCACCACCACCATGACCACATCAACCACCATTACCATCACCACCACCGCATCAACCACCACATCAACCACCACCTCAACCACCAGCACCAGCACCAGCACCACCACCCGACAACAACAACAACAACAACAACAACAACAACAAAACCACTGGCTTGTCACTGTGGCCTGTCATTGTTGCCTTTGTCTATTTTTAGCCGATGGCGTCATCCGTGCATTCCAAGACCTGTCGGAAGTGTGCACCCAAAAGGTGACGTGCGAGGTCAAGGTCAGGGACCCACATAACCCTGCCCTCTCCAAGATGGTCCTGGACATGACCCTGAAAGGTCAGGCAGCTTATGTTGTTGTTTTACCGTTTTGTCATCTTTTAATCTTCATTTGTTTATATCTTTATACTTTGTTTATTCGTTTATATCTTTGTATGTTTTGTATTTGTTTATCTCTTTATATTTTGTTTATTTGTTTATATCTTTGTATGTTGTTTTTGCTTAACATATGTTTCATTTATAACAGAAACCACCATCCATATACTCTGTTTATTTCCCTCCTTTCCCTCCACCCCTCCCTCCCTCCCTCACACCCTCTCCTCTCCCTCCCTCTCTCTCTCTCTCTCTCTCTCTCTCTCTCTCTCTCTCACTTTTTCACAAAAAAAAACACTCAATGTCATACTCTTTTTCTTTATCGTGTAAACTCAATAATTATTTCGCTACGTACACTCTTTATAGTCTCTCTGTGCCGTCCGCGCTTTCCTGATATAAACTTCTTCATTTCTGCAACACGACCAGGGCGGGAGGACCAGGACGCCTAGGACGACTCGGATGTTCAGCATCACCAGCAGGACCAGGAGAACCAAGAGGATCAGCAGGACAAGAAACAGCAGCAGGACCAGGAGAACCAAGAGGATCAGCAGGACAAGAAACAGCAGCAGGACCAGGAGAACCAAGAGGATCAGCAGGACAAGAAACAGCAGCAGGACCAGGAGGACCAGCAGGACAAGGAACAGCAGGTGGACCAAGAGTATCAGCAGGACCCGAAAGACCAGAAGAACTGGGAGGATCGGAAAGATCAACAGGACCAGCAGACAAGGAGGATCAGCAGAACCAGTGAGAACAGCAGGACCGTTAGACCTGCAGAACACTGAGGAGTTGCAAAACGGCTAGGACCAACAGAACCATGAAGATCAGCAAGGTCAGCAGGACCACAAGAACCAGGATGAACAGGAAGACCAACAACCCAGGAGGACCAGCTTGACCAGTAAGACCAGGTGGAACTAAAGGACCAGCAGGAATAGGATCATAAGCAGGAAGACAAAAATTGGCAGGAGGACTAGAAGAATCAGGAGCAGTGAAGCCAGGATAAAAGTCGACTAGCTCTAAGAGCAAAACCAGCAGTATGAAGAAGAATAGCACGAGCAAAGACAGCAATCCCAGTAAAACCAGTAGGATGAATCGGACCAGAATGACCAACACCAGCAAGAAGACCAAATGAAAGGAAAAAACAAGCAAAAATGAGGTAGAATCATAACCAAGATGAGGACAAGTTGGATCAGGAGGACCAGCAGGACCAGCAGGACTAGCAAGTTTAAAAGAACCAGAAAAAGGACCAACAGGAGCAGGAGGAGCAGCATAAACAAGAGGACTAGGACCAGGAGAATAAGGACTAGAAGGACTAAGGGGTAGCAGGACCAGGGAGAGCAGAAGCAACAGAAGCAGACGAAGTAGGCAAAGGAGCAGGGGGTCCATAGGGCAGGATCACTACAACCAAGGGGACAAGGAGCAAAGGCATGAGAACCAGGAGGACCACGGTCATGAGCAAAAGTACCAAGAGCAAGTCTAGCAGGATCAGGAGCAGGAACAATAGGAGCCCGAGCAGTGTGAACAGGAAAAAAAACTACTATTAGAATGAAAAATAAACAAATGATGAAGACTAAAGAAAGAGGATCCCTTTTGAGACAAATAGTACCGTATTTCTTTGCCAACTGCGTCTTACTTTTGAACCCGGCGTTACTAAATTTGGAATGTCTACAGCTAATTTGAGTCAAGCCCATGTATAAGACCGTGATCAGATTATTTCATTGGTCGATTTAAAGACAGGTACACATGCAGCCATGCAAATTAAGATTGCACTGATCTGATTGGATGGTCATTATAAAAAGAGAGGGACATTCTGGGGTAATCAACTGTAAGTTGAAGGTAGCAGGGCCGAAATTACAACCTAACTGAGAAAGCAAAGACGTCAAATGGTAGTGATTATAATCACTTTGGAAGACCGAGGTTACTTATTAACAAAGCAAACAGGTCAAATGGTAGAGAATCAGTACAGTTTCTAGCTATATTTTTTACAATGCTTTTGGCTTATTGTAGTGATAACGTATTTCGTTGTCGTACTGCATACTAAAAAATCTTGACACGACCTGAGATTATCGAGATTACAAAATCCTTCGAGGTCTAACTATAAACTATTTATGACTCGAATCTCATGCATCAATCACTCAAAACTGAGTGGTTAAAAATCCTATGGAAACAAAGGAACGCAACCTATTGGCTTGCTTTCAGGAAATCGACCGACGAGAATGAAATCTGATTGTTTAGAGATTACGGCACCCACAGGAACGAATTTAGGGTTGAAGTCATCGAAATTGATGTGAAAAAAACAAACATAATTCCTAGTGTTCGTGCTTCAGATGACATATAAAATTGCATGTCGCTATTTGTCTGTCTATCTAAGCTATTTAAATTTATCATCCATTAGGAATTATCCAAAGTTGTAAAACTCCAAGATAGGGCTAAATATTGTCCATGGCAAACGATACTCCTCAATAATGTCCCATTTTTAAGTCGGTCTTCGTGAAATGCCGAACAATGATTCTACGAGCCCAAGGTGTGAGCGCAGGAATCATTTATTCATTGACCATGTCCTTAATCTACTTAGTCCTCTTGAAGAGATGGGTGACCGGCGGCAGCAGAATGGATGGGATGGCCTTGCCAAGTAACAGCGACATGGCCGCAGGAACAGTAGTGGTATGCCGGCCCAAATGCCTTTGGTCGATGTCGGATTGTTATAAATGTATCCAGAATGCCCTCTTTGTGTTAAAAATAAAGAAAAAACAGCAAAGATGTAAGATAGCTAAATAGAGTCCCCAGAGTCGTGTGGCTCGCAGAGACGATGTTTAATCTGTCTTTCAATCTTGCGAGGCGCGCATTGACATTTTGGACTCGACGCTAATTTATTCCGGATTGCTTTTCCAATTCTACTGTGGAAGTTCTTTACGTTCGCTTTTGTAGATTAGGGTGAATTACAAGAGAGGAAGTTTACTTAATAGCGGCCTAAACAAATCTCTCTGCAATGAATCTACTATTTATAACTTTATCCTCTTTGTGCTGTTTACTTGTTTGATTTAAGTTTTTTTTACAAACTTTTTAGGCCTTTAATTTGTTAAACCAGAGTGAGGTTTCATACGATTTTCTCCTCCGATGACTTTTACTTATGAAACATAGGGCACAATAATAAAGGCTGCTTATTAGAATAATGCAGAGCAGCAGAAGAGTTGTAAAGCAATTACTGAGTCTGTTTTATCGGTAAAGGTTTCATAATGTTTTACAAGAATCATGATGAATGGGTTTTCTTGTTACTTATCGTCACACTCGCTGGCGCTATTTTCCAGTCAATTTATTACTATCAGATATTGGAAAAACATATTTGATATAAAATTATGGTGTTCAAATCCTAAATTTCCAAAATCAGAAATCGAAGAAAACTATAATAGGACTTAGCCATTAATATGCAAAGAAAAAAATTAGTATGGAAAAGAAATGAAAGGAACGAATTGTGTTTTAAAAGCCGATAAATCTGAATATGACTAAAGAATAAGAAAAAAATGATTTCAAATGAATTTTTAGAGAAGTAAACACATGGGTGCGAGATAGCAGACTGCACTGTTTACAACTTTTGTCTTTTATATTTTTTTTGCCACGTACACTAAATTTTGAGGGACAAACACGCTTGGGAACAATGGTTTTGCCATCTGAAAACAGGTGAGGGAAAGTCATTTCGGGCCAAATTCCAAACTCTGCACGAGTCAATGAGATCAGTGTGACTTGAACGGGCTGACACTTCAATTTTCTTTTTTCCCTCTTTCCTTCTTTCCTTTCTTTCTTTCATTCTTTTTTTCTTTCTTTCTTTCTTACTTTCTTCCTGTTTTGTGTGTTCGTGTATTTTTTTCGAGGTTTCTTTTCTCTTAATTCTTTATCTCTCTTTTTTAATTAGAATATCTTACCTGTAGACACTTGATAATTTTGCACATCTCTCTTCCCAGGTACCAAACCTCTAAAATGTCTTCGGCCACAGTAGGAGGGAGGACGATTAGGATGACCAGGAAATCCGCCACGGCCAAATTCACCAGGAATATGTTTGTGGCACTGCGCATGCGCGGGTTTCTCAGGACGGCGAACCACACAAGGCTGTTACCGATGAGCCCGGCCAGGAGCACTGCACATGAGAGGATGATGAACAGAGAAATGATGAAGGTGTGGACTCCCGAACTGAGCCCTTCGTCATAATGAGGGAATAACGGTTCATCGAGGCTGCCGTTTTCAGTGACGTTGGGGAAATTGATGGTCGAGGTCTCTAAGTATGAGGTCAGGTTGATGATAAGAGTGTTCTGCAATTCAGATTCCTCAGAAGCCTTGTCCAGAGAAAGCGGTTCGAGCTCTGGGACACCTGAAGGCCCCATCGTGAGCACAATTATCGGGCTGCTGGCGCCCTAATAGGAGACAACTTTGCCCTGTTTGTTGCTTGAGCAAAGGAGCTCTGTATGACCTAAGAATTGGGTTGCCCCAATTCAATAATTTTGGATCCAAAGTTTTAAGGGAAGCTGGTGCAAGCTCTATTGTTAATCACGAAAGAAGACTCGTATACAAAGGATGAACGTCAAAGAAAAGTGGTCCACTTCAGTTGCATTCAACACTTTTTGAAACGCATTTTCATCCAAACTGATTACTTTAGGTGGATAATTGTCTTTTTGCTTCAATTTGCACACATAAAGTGGGAGAGGAAAACGTTTTTATTTTCCATTTTTATGTCATTATTTTACTCCTTTTTCTTGCTTCTTTGGTTTGCTGATAATTAAAGCTCCATTCTGTGCCAGACTGGTCAAAGGGGTTTAATATCCAGCTGCGTCCTAAAAGAAAAAGCGAAAATAAACTCAAATAAGTCAAGATGACATTGAGGCGGCATGAAGACAACACCCAGTAGGTAACATGAAATGAGTATTTTAAATGCCCTAAACATCATGAATTCAAACCAAAGCACATGACTTTAAAAAATCAAGATGTTAGGGTCGGAGACTCATCGCCCCGCCCGCCCCTTCCCCTTCCCGCTACAATCATTGCACCTGGTCTATTTTGAAATCTTTACACGTTGGATGAGATGGCCGCATGGGTCAGTTATTTTCACAGCATTAAGGGTAACTCGGGTTATACTATCACTTTGGACAAGAGATTATTTGCCAAACCCTGCTCACACGGTCAGCATGCATCACTCCTTGTAGCATCGAGCTTATGCTCGATTTTGATTGCTATTTTCATGACGCCTTGGTCATGATAACTTCTTGTTTGTTTAGTGGTCGTTTTTAGGGCCCCACGACACACAACGGTCATAGAGGAGCCCAGGGGACAGTAGGATAACAGATTGGTTAAGAGAGAGAACAGGTGAAACGACACAACAGCAGAGAGATGATTTTCACTTCGTCATGACAACTTCTGACGGTGATAAAAAACACGAGTTTTCAATTAAATTCTGATAAGTAAAATTTTGTTAAATAACTTAAAAATATAGTGACAACACTTTTCATTTACAAACCACAAAAATAAATGGCAATGAAAATCAAAGCAAAAATTTTAACAGCCAACACTATGGGTCATGGACATAAGAACATAAAAACAATAAGAATACTAAACAGCTCTCAGAGGGGATTTCTTCGTCCACAATACCATAACCTTGAAATCACATCTCCAGGGAGAGGAGCCAAATATAATTATTACGGCGGCATGACTTCCAGACAGGCCATCATAAAAAATGTGTTTGTGCAGCACTCTTGGGTACAGTTTGATCAATAGCACCTTTGTGTGTTTTATTATACCTACTGCTTTGATATGACAAGGCAATTTGCTATTTATTGGCGTTCTTGTTATGTGTAAGTTTCATAATGACTCGTAATAAAAAAAATACGGCACGTTAAATCATTATTACAGTACAGTCACTGCAATTAAGTTATGTATAGCCTGTTTCCTAATAAGACCGTTAGATTAAGTTTTATTCTTCCATTTCTAGTTATGATTAGTTTTACTAGATCATTGTTCATTAACTGGTTTTAATTATCAAAGAGAATAAATTACCCTAGCTATACATGCAAATCGTCTGCAATTTAAATCAAAGCCTGCGAGTGTATTATGTAATATTCAGACTGACGCCAGAACTGAACGCACACACGTTGTTCGGTCTGATAATTCGTGTACAAGAGGTGAAACATGGAAATCAATGGGTTACGAGAAAAAGAATGCAACATGTGAACCAAATAGTATTGTTGAAAGGCAAGCTGTAGTAACAATTAAAGCAACAATTATGCCACAGGAGTCTGATTTAGGGACTAGAGAATTTTAAAACAGCACTGTATTTATTATATAGTTTTCGAAATTAGGATACAAAAATAACAAGTCCAAATGCTACATGACAAAGTATAATGATTAATCACAGAATAGGCGCGAAATTTAAAGTTTAAATCTCTTTTTGTTCTGTTGTTACGTCCCGGTGGAAAACAATGGCAACGTAAGCAGCAGCCGCACTGCATCCATTGTCGCAGTGGCACTTGTAGGAATCAAACCCGCACCCATAATATGCATGGAAGTCCAACGCCTTTCAAACTTATCGAAAAATAAAGGCTGCACTTTTATCTAGATGGCACCGTCTAAAAAACAGGATGACTATGAAATTATTTTGATCGAGTCCTCAGTGTCTCATTATTAAGAGCGAAGATTATCCAATGACTTTTCCGTCCTAAATAAATATTCTGCACTTACCACTAATGACTAGTTTCGAAAACTAACACCCCCATACTACTACTTTTCTATTTATTTGAACGTCTCTTTATTGATGGAGTTACCAAAAAGTTTGTTGGGTTTTTTTTTGTCCAAAATAGATTGAATTCTAAATCCAAATTGAGAAAACAAAACACCCCAACAGTCATGGTCATGTTTTCATCGCGTGAGTACTCCTGCGTGCACGTCTTTCTTTCTTTCTTTTTGTCTATCTGTCTGTCTGTTTGTCTGTCTGCTGCTCGCTCGATCTATTTCATTGTTTTGTCTCATCCTCGTAGACAAACACTTACAGGCCATTGCTTCTATTGAAGACAAAAGTGGAAAAAAACAAACAAAACAAAACCACAACCGACTATCATGAGTTTATTGATCGGGTAATCATTTTGGTTTGGGCTGGTGCTCGTTATTTTTAAAAGGCCTTCATTTCAGACTCCTTTCCAACAACGGTGGAGAAAAATAAACAGAGCGACTTCATTGTTAAAAGACCCTAAAGAACGATATTGTTTTATTATTGACGCAAGCATACAAAAAGGTTGGATATTAAATAAATGACATGGTAAAATAATTTGAATGATCGAAGATATTTAAGCTTGAAAAGATAGCAATTGTGATGATAATGTTGATGATACTGGTGGCAATGGTGACGATAAATATGATAATTAATTAATGTTGGTGAGGATGATATTGACGATGAAGATGATGATGATGATGATGATGATGATGATGATGATGATGATGTTGATGATGGTAATGTTGATGTTGATATTGACGATACGGATAATCATGGTTGGGGTGATAATGGTAGCGATAATAAACACCCAGGAAAAGAAGCAAAGCATAAAGAGAAGATCATTGAAAAGATAGGGATGGTTGTGGACGGAAGCGACGTTGGGGAAGACAGGGCAGGAGCAGCACAACAACACGGTCTGGAACCAGTCTGGCACCAGTCGTGTCCAGAAAAGGTCAAGCAGAAAGATGACGAGGAAAGAGGGCTTGGGGACGATGGGAGCTGAAAGCGAGCCGTGCAAAGGACGTGATAGGAATCTCCCTCTCCTATATTTACTCTCTAACGAGAGCGAGAGATGGCACAAAGGGAGGTGAAGAGAGAGGGTGAGAATGAGAGAGGAAGAGAGAGAGAGAGAGAGAGAGAGAGAGAGAGAGAGAGAGAGAGAGAGAGAGAGAGAGAGAGAGAGA
>JBCIKM010443295.1:0-10468 GCA_039654465.1 Melibe viridis | reverse complement strand
GGGGGGGGGGGGGGTGTAGCTTTTGTTTCTCCATTGAAGGTCCAAATTTTTTATAAACACTTTCAAATTGTGACCCAGATAATGTGGATGGCTTCAACCTATTGACCTCTAACCTCTGTTTATTTCTCAAACTTTAACATATAATGTATTGCCTTAGCCCCCAACCGCATTTGACTTTTGCAGGAGCGAAACGAACATGGGTCTCCTTTTGTATATATTTATATTTATAATTTCTTTTACTCTTCTTTGTTGTTTTGTTATCCTTTTCCCTTCATACCATCTTAGCAGTGTCGGGACTCAGGGAGCTGGGAAATATTGTGGATCACAAGAAATGAAGACAGGCATTTGATCAGTCCACTGTGCCTAAATACATAAGGGGTATTACTCGATCTTAAGCCAAACAAAAGTTGCTGTTGACTTTGGTGGGATCTGCTCACTGAGAAAGACCATTGAGCAAGTTTACCACTGGGCGTTTCTTTGTAAATCCTGCGAAATAAATCTTTTTGATTTTGAGCTGCATGAAAGTCATGTCTCATGCCTGTTCATGTTGATCAAAGTAGACGTTGGCAAAGAATTTAGTTTGATGAGATTCTTGGTCTGGCTGGTTAGTTTCATTCATCCTCCGAAATAAATGAGAGCACATTGATAAAGAATGCACTCTGGTGGAACGGATGCATTGAAAGGACAAGTTTTGAAGGAACCCCAATTTGATTGCCTATATATATGACAAAACAACAAAAACAAAACAAAAAAAACCTGTCTTTAAAAAAACAAAAAAAAACAATACTGACACAAAGAACTAATTTGAAATGTCCAAAACTATTCCTGAAGGATGAGTTTTCTACCACAGTGATCATTTTAACATGCAGCTCTTGGAAAATCAGAAAAATGTTATGGTCACCCTTATTTTGGTGCTTGATGGTGCAGTCTCTGGCTTCTTTTCCATCACTGAAAGATCATTTCATTGGTTGTGTTTTAAAATGATTACCCTCTATCATTGCATTGAAAAGGGCAATGAGATGAATTAGTTATACAATCTCAACCCTTTCAATCCCTTGCTTCTGACTTTTTAAAATCAAATCTAATTCCTTGAAACCAGCATTTGCCTGTCCTAATCTGGGTAAATATAACTGTCTATTTCTGAGTGGTTTGTTGATAGGTAGTTGACAAAATTTGTGTAGATATGTGGAATGGTTAAATTTTCATCTTTTAAGTTTAAAAGGTGGTGAAAGTTAGGCTTGTGATATGAATAAAGTTGGCAAACACTTTTTAAAGCTTAATTTGTAACAGAGGGAAATTTGTTTTCTCTATACACTCCCTCATGGCACTCATCCCAATGTTCTCCTGTCTGTCTGTCTGTCCCCAGAGCAAGACGTGGTGGAGGCCACAGGTGTGTTTGACTTTGATGCCCGCTCGGAACGCGAGCTGTCTTTCAAGCGTGGGGACACGCTGGTGCTGTACAGACAGGTGTCGCACGACTGGTGGGAGGGATGCTTCCAGGGCAAGGAGGGCCTCATCCCGGACAAGTACATCGTCCTGAAAAACATGTGAGTGCCTTGTCCGTTTCTGAGTTGTCATAGTTTTTTGTCTTATAGTTTTAAGAGGTTTTAATTTAACTTCCCGCAACTGGTCATTGACAGTGCCTTCTGCCCCTTTTACGAAGTTTTGGATCAGAGGGTTATTAATGGAACATGGAATTAGAACATAAAAAAAGATCTGCTAAGAAAAAGTAATATGGGTTAACGCTTCACCTTCACTTTGTTTTGGGCAATATGTGGAATCACTGAGTCATAATACTACTGGAAAGGTCAGGTTTGGGGAACAAATAGGATTGGTCCGGTGCAGGTCATGTGCATAACTCATCAGAAGGGCAAGCCACTTTTATAGGATTTTTAAGGATACCATTTAACAAATAATCATTTCTTTAAACAAAAAAAAAGAAAAATGTTCTTGCTTTTCATATCTATGTACCACAAAGTAGTAAGAATCCTTGCTTCTTTTTCCTTGGTGTTCCTGCAACCCCCTGACCTTTGCTCTCATCTGGTGTGTCTTCTCTCCCAGAGAGGACAACAAATCCCAGCTGAGTCATGAGGAAGACAAGAGCTTCATGACAGCCAGCATGACCCTGCCGTCCACCAAGCCTCCCCGCCAGGCCTCGGATGACTCAGGCCTAGACTCCCTGGACAAGTCTCTCTCTCAGCCCAACGTGGCAATACGGGAGACTGACATCATCGACGTGGAAGACCAGCCCTCCCCACCTCCTGTTCCAGAGAGCAGCGGCATTGGCAGTTGCGGTGGTGGTAGCTCTAGCGACCGCAGTAGCAAGACTTCAGAAAGCGGCAGTCTCAGCAGTCAGGAGAGAAACAGTCTCCGCATGGAAGAAACGACCATAACGTCGAGTCCGGTCATTGTGGAAAAGAAAGAGGATTGCAAGCTCGTGGACCCACCGCCAGTATTAAAACCCCCTGTGCTACCGGCTGTACCTCCCTTGTCCTCCTCCTCCAGCAACAAACTCTCTCCTTCATCCGGATACTCCGGCAAAGGCGGTGGGGGGATCATGATGTCCTCCTTCATCTCCCCATCTTCCATCCTTGATTCCTCTGTGTCCTCCTTCTCATCCCCCTCTTCCAGCACGTCCTCCTTCTCCACCTCTACCAGACTGCACGACCCAGTGTCTCTGGGTGGGAGCAGCAGCCTCAACAACTCCACCGCCAGCACCAAATCTTCCACTTCAGACATCATCACCCCGGATACGACCTCAGAAGATCTCAGCGTGGACATCGACACGGCTCTGGAAGAAGTCATGGCCGGGCTCAAGTCTCTGGAAATGCAGCAGCAACACGACAAACGCATGTCTCTACCAGCTGTTAAGGTCAAACAGACGCCAAAACACACGCCCGACCTGGTTCTTGACCTGCCGGATGGCAACGGATCTCATTCTTCCTCGGACACCGCAGAATCGGATGACAGTCCCACCGTTAGTGCTGCGGAGACATTTGCCAAATCCAACCAGGGGACTCTGAAGAAGGCTGGACCGGTGGCTAGGGTGGCCCCTTTGTCGGATATCAGTAGCCGTCTCAGTATTTCCTCAGAGCCTGGTGACCTTGCCCGTTTCCATGGAGACAGCCTGGGCAAAGACCCGATGACGACGTCCACCGGACCATCTGGCTTGTCTTCCTTCTCCATCACAGGACTGCGGAAAACCCAGAGCTCTCTGCCCTCCAAGGGACACACCATAGATTCCTCCTCTTCCTCCTCCGTTTCCTCCTCCCCTTTCCTCAATCAACACTCTAGTCTTTCGTCGTCGGCCACTGGCTCCTCTTCCTCCACCTCCTCTCCAACTCCTCTTTCCTCCTCCACCCCTTCATCCTCTCCTGCTCCGCCTCCTCCATACTCCCAGGTTGCCCCTCCACCTTACTCCCAGGTCACCCCACCCCCTGTTGCTCAAAAGCCCAAGCCCCCCATGAAGGTTAAGCCCCCTGTTATGAAGAAACCTGCTGGCGGCACCCCAGGGAGAGCAGACCTGCCCTAAGCTCCCCTTGCTGCTCTCACCTCTACCACCACCACCACCATCATCACCACAAACCCTTGCACCATCGATATAGAGTAAAATCTTTATATTCTGACACCTTAACTACCATTCCTGCTCACAGTGCAGTCTATTTTTCTCTGAGAAACAGAAATTGGGTTCTTTATGAAAGTATCACTAGTTCTTTACTGTTGTATTGCAGTTCTCTCCACAAAGCCAATTTTAGAGTTTTTATACAAATACTACAAGAGAAACCTGATTCTGTCCCTGAGTCTGGTACAGACTGGAAGTTTGCCTCACAGAGAACATACAGTGCAATGATGGAAATGGTGCTAGTGCTAGGGTGAAGAATCTGATTTGTGAAAAATGGGTAATAGCTTATAGTAATTGCTGGGTTTGACAGTGAAGCAGGAAGCAGAACTGAATTCAAAGAACATAGTACTCTGTAGGAAGGGGATGGTTTTGGTGGGTGGTGATATTTCTATGGGCTTTGTAGATGCCACAATCTCGTATTCATTTTGGTTTTTTAGTCGTGGGGTTCTGAATAGCAAGAATCCTCTTTTGACTTTCAGTTAAGTTTAAAAATGTGTTGTACTTGTGAATTAAGAATTTTTTTAAAAAAATTTTCTGCTCAGTGGCACAAAATGGTCTTGCATCTCCCTCCTGTGTCAAAATTTCTTACATGTGGGTGAGACGTATTGGCTATGGATAAGATTTGAGAATAAGATTTCTGATCAAATTGCTTGAACACAGATTGTGGCTACACTATGTATGAATGTGGGTTTTTTTCATCCTATAGTGAACAATAAGTACCTTATGTCCTGGTGTTCAAAAGTAAATGATAAATCTTTAGTTCAAACTCGGTGTATTTATTTTTTTATATAGTCATTCTTGAACTTGAAGGCAAAAAGACAGCTATGAAAGCCTTCTGTTTGGGCAGTCTTAGTCTATGGTATTGTGAAGTCGCAGTCCCAGAATTTATGATTATTATTATAAACCAAGAACGGGATCAATCAAGTCCATATGTAACTACTGACACTGGCATTGTATTCCTTAGTCGTTGAAAAATGTTCGCTAGGGTTTTTCTTGGGTAGGGAGGTAATTAATTAGCCATGTGTATTTTTGTATAACATAATAATAACTCTGCTATGTTTCAGTTTCAGGTGACTTTCACATTTCTTCCCAGAATTATAATCTTTGACCTCCCCACTGGAGACAAGCAAGCATTTTCAGTTTTCTGTAGGTTCTCATGGATATGTTGCTGAACACTTCTGTCTGTGGTCTGTACGGTTGCTCTCACTGTTTTTTCCAACAGTTACCAAAATGACACAATGATGTCGTAATGTCATTATGTGACCCCGTGGGTGCTCATCTGACTTTTGCAGTCGCTGGAGCCCAAGAACTCTAACCCCCCAAAAAAGTAAAACAAAATTTTGTAATTAAGTAATGACTGATACTGCCCAGCAAGTTGTAATTAGTGCCTCGGTGTTCATGCATTGGTGCCTCCCTCTGGAACGGGTGCCTGAGGTTTTCCTGTACGGAACTCCTTGACATTATTGAGAGCAGCAAATCACACGGGACACAGTGGCCTGAGTAGTATATAGAGTGCAGTGTAGATCTATGAAAGATTTCCCTCTGGTTCCTTCCATTTATCAATAATACGGGGAAGGTTTCCTGGGCGTGTGTCAGAGGTGCAGCTGCCCCATGGGAAGCCTTTTCACAGAACAAGAAGAGAAAACGAAAGAAAAGAAAAGTTTGATGAAATTGTGTTGATGCTACACCCACTGAACAGAGTTGTACTAAAACTGAAAGCATTTGTAGAAGTGAGATTTTTGTGTGTGTGTGTGTGTGTGTATGTGTTAATTTTGATTTGTTTTTTTTTTAAAACAACGTTGTGTTGTCTCATTCTCAACCAAGACCGGATATTTATTTCTATGTACATATATACCAAAGACTTGAATCTTCTTTTGTCCATTTTGGCTTTGTTTATGTCAAAGAGTGTGAGTGGATTGTTGGCTTTGTTTTTTTTTGTGTTTTTTTTCAGTTTTTAGAGTGCTAGTTATATCATTTTTGTTATTAATTTATCCCTGAAAGATATAGGTAGCGGTGATAATAAAGTGTAAATGGATTGATTTTTTGGAGGTTATTTTAAACATAACCCTTACTTTACTTTATTTTTTATTTATACTCATAGGAGTTTTGAAGACTGGATATTTTTGTTCTGGAATCTAAAAAAAAAATATATATATTCTTTGTCTCTTTTGTCCAACTTTGCCTAACTTGTGTTTGTTGTGTACATAGTTAGTCTTGTTCTGCAGTTTGAAGTGATTATTGTTATGTTGAAGCCAAAAATACCCCGATGCTTCCATTGCTGACAATTCTCGTGTTTTGAAAGCTGCATATGATTGTATTAATGATTCCATGATGCATTCTTTTTTATTATTTTATTGTCAAATATTTTCTTGTTGATATTGTGTTCTTACTGCTAATTTCTCATTTCTTTTCATGAGAAAAGGAAGAATTTTTTTTTTTATTATTATAGACTGCAGACTACGCAAGCATAAGGGTTTTTTTTATTTTTTTGAAATTCCTTTTTGTTTGGGTCTTTTTTTTTTTTTTTTAAAGCATAAAATAATGTCAACTGGGAAGGGAAGTACACACCAATGTTTGAGGCGGGGGGGGGTGTGTGGCTGTCGGGTCGTAAATATGTATAAAGTTTGTTGTCAACAACAGCCTTTGCCACCTGCCTGGCGACATGTCCAGCAAGGAACAAGAAAGCTCAGGTGGTTCTCAACTACAGTGTACATGATCGTAGTCTTGCACACCGAGAATAGTAAAACCAAAGGAATACGTTGCCGTTCCTTATGTAAGGAATATGTTGCCGTTCCTTATATTGCCGTTGCTGAACAAAATAAAAAAAAAGACAGAAATATTATTTCTTTGGGTTCTTTGCTTGCCTGCAATGATCCCCTAGATACATAATAGGAGTGAGGGGGAGCCAGAGGTTATCTCTCCCCTGAGACCCAATGCACCAGAATTATTATTAGAACTTAAATTTTTATCTAGAGAGAAGGAAGACGGGGGAATTTGTCCATTGCTGTTACTGGGGCTGATCATGTTTCTTTGTAATTTGTAATGCCATATTTTGAGATAAGGATTGTGTTGAAAGAGTGAGTGAAATTGATGGATAGAAAGATAAAGAGAGAAAGTCGTCAGTCATGATATTGTTTTTGCATCCACAGTTTGAGTGGACTGTACAAAGCTTCTCAATAAAAAAAAAAGAGTATTTCAATGCAATGTTTCTAATTTATTCCTTATGACTTTCTGAAGTGCACATGGTTCGGCAAGCATAGTTGAGCCAACACAAACCAAACATAGGCCAGGGGCAGACTAGCCGTTTTCCTCAAGTCTTACACTTGGATTTAATTTACAAAAAATACTGTGAGTTGTCTCGAGGACCCCAATCCTCAGTAAAGTTGTTTCATAGAATTGTCATAAAGACACCCTGAAAGCTCCTTGCAGACAACTCTACTCCTGGCATAATGATAATTCATACACGTCACAGTCCCTGGTGGGCTCCTCTACTTGTTGCTTTTTGTTTACAAACAAGCTTCTTTTTCTCCTTTTCTTTTGTGTCCGGTTTTTTGTAGTCTTGTGTGTGATTGGTGGGAGTCTCTGGTGGGCTCTTCTACTTCTGTTTCGTTTCTTTTACAATTTACACTGAAATTATCGTCTTTATATTTCCCCTTTTCTGTGATGTCCCGTTTTTGTTGTTGTCTGCAACTCAGTGGTCATCCCTTACTTCATGCTTTTTGGTACATGACTGCAGGGTCACAAGTTAAACGTACTGAGTACTTTTGTACACAAAGGGGGTTTAAAGATCTTGGGATGATAATTTTTGTCATTGTAAATCATCTCTCGGTGATGTTGATCTGTTTTTTGAGAGATATTTATTTTTTAGTGTAAATCATCTCTCAAGCGTTTTTCCTCTGGGCTCCTCTATGATCCTCGTGTGTCGTGGGGCCCTAAAACCTCCAATAAACAAACCAGTTTTGTAGTCTTGTTTGCCACTCAGCGGCCATCCCCTATTTCATGTCATTTTGGTACAAAACTTCAGGGTCACAAGTACAAGAAACGACAAACAGCAGACAGATGATTTGCACTAAAAATTAAATATCATCTCTCAAAAATTTATACAGAGAAGTGAGTAGATCTACAATAACAAAAAATATCATCTTTCCTCAAACCAATATGACCTATGGCCACCACACAAAAGCATTTGTCGAGAAAACCTTTCAACCTCCTTTAGGTACAAAAGTAATCTTCAAACTTGTGACCCTGGAGTTAGTTACCAAATGTGTGAAAAAGGGGATGACCACTGAGTTGAGTTACCCACAGAAAACAAAAAAACAGAGCATAAAAGTAGGAGGACTTTTCCTTCAGTGTAAAAGAAAAGGAACAGAAGTAGAAGAGCCCACCAGGGACTCCCACCTGCTGTTGTTTGAGGACTTGTAGACCTGCTGGTGAACTCACGAACAGGGGGACCCACGTTTATTTTCACACAGTCCAATGGGGACAATCCTGACTGTTCATATTCATCTTCCTCTTCAGAGCTTGATTTTATTTCAATTACAGTAGAACATGGATACAAAGAACAGCTTGGGACATTCCAAATGAGTGTTTAGTTCCAGTTCTGGGTATCAATCATTCAAGATTCATGTGAAAATAGTAATTGAAATTGTATGAATACGGTGTCGAGAGAACAAATCACTCAGTCAAGGTGTCTGCTCCCCGCCATTCATTACTTCTGTGTTTCAAGATTCATGTACCTATTGATTCTTCTTTACAAGAAATCTGTCCTTTATAAGAAGAGAGTGTTTTGTTAGTGCATGTACCATGTACCACTGTATTTAAAGGCCAACTGCATGCATGCTGTACTGGAAATAAATAACAGGAGTTTACAGAAAAGAATGGAATCATAAATTTCAGATTTCAGAGCAATATAAATTCAGGTCATTCCGCTCTACTTTCTGTACCTTGGTTAAAATACATAGAGTTAGAGACAATTACACACACATAAATCGGTGGTAGAACTCCTTTATTTCATCTTTTTTTTCTTAGTTTTACATACTTCATAAATAAGATGCATGGAAAGACTAACAAATATCATAATATATAACAACAGGGTATGTGATGGTGATGTACAGTATTCAGTGTTTTCATCATCTCTGCGTCAACACACCATCATCCAACGCATCATCATCATCACAATCAGGGGCAGTCAAATCTGATCAATAGTTGATTGAAAAGGCTGGCGGCTTGTTTTGCTGACAGTGACAACAGCCAATAATAAAATCCATTCAAGTGAATGTTCAAGCAGTAGATAGGGATGGATTAAAATATACATGTCTAAATGTATAGAATAGCCCGCTTAAGGATGAAAAAAAACCTCAACAAAATAGCAACAACAACCACCAACATTTTTCTCTAAATAGGCAGCTTTTTTTTTTTTAACGAGTTTTTAAAACTTGCAAGCAGGCTTTAGTGATTTGGTGATTTATCCACCCATACTTTAGCTGTTATCACTGTTGTGATTATTAACTGTTGACATGATAACATTTTGCTTCAAACAAGTTTCGAACACTAGCCTCACTGTTGTGTAAAATGTATAAGCAACACCTATGTATTTGGCCAAAATCCAAAAGAGATCAGAGTAAATTTTTATCCCAAAAGTCTTTTATTTTAAACAATCAAAAAAATGTTTTAAGTATGTCCAAAGAAAAACTATCAGAAAAAAATGGTTTTCCATTTGTTTTGTTTTTTGGGTTTTTTTTTGCTAAAGTAAAAGAGCGAACTATACAGCTTTTTACAAGGCAACACAAAGGTTTCTTGAACAAACTAAAAAGAATTATTTACGTTGACAAATGTATTCTGGGTTGGGGGGGGGAGGGGGGTGTGCTACATAAATTTGATTTTTTCACTTAAATGATGAATGACATGACAAGGTGGGCTAAACGATGAGTTTGTGAATAACACACACATACAACAAGAGACATAATTCAATGTGTTCATGCGAATCTAACAAAAAATGAAATATCAAGGCTTGAATTATTTTCTGCAGGGTTTAAGTCATGGCTGACCCGACCATTGGGAAGTCTCATTGCTGCCTGTGACCATCAAAGAGAAGAGCTGCGTCACAAATCCTCTCGTCAGTCAAGCTTTGTTAGTTTATTGGAGGTTTTACGGCCCCATGACACACTACACGAGGGTCATAGAGGAGCCCAGAGGAAAGTAAGATGATAGAGTTAGTTCAAAAAGGGAACAGATAAAACCACAAACAGCAGAGAGATGATTTACACTAAAAACTAAAACACATATATCGACACTACTGAGAACTGATTTACAATGAACAAACCATTTAACCTCTCCAAACAAGAACAAACAATGGCCATAGTTAATAACTGCATAATGGTCCAGGAAGGCCCAGGATCTTTCTTGTGACCCTGCAGTCATGTGCCAAAAGGCATGAAATAATGGATGACCACTGAGTTGCAAACGAAACAACAAAAACAGGACATCACGGGAAAGGGGAAAAAGTAAGACAATAGCTTCAGTGTAAAAGAAAAGAAGTAGAAGTAGACGTAGAAGTAGAAGTTCCCACCAGGGACACTCGTGAACCGCTCGCCATCAGTCAATGAATTTGAATTTGATGACAACTGAAACCAAGATAGGACAACAATTAAGACAAGGACTCAAACATGAATGATAAGAAAGACAAATACACGAATAGCTTCAATAAAAAGAAACGTAACAACAGAAGATGTAGGAATAGAGTAACAGTAACAGCGAGAGATGTTTGTTGTTGTTTGTTGGTGGTTTTAGGGCACCACGACACACTCGGGTCATAGAGGCGCCCAAGAGGAAAGTAAGATGATAGAT
>JBCIKM010443294.1:0-12011 GCA_039654465.1 Melibe viridis | reverse complement strand
ATTAGTGCGTTGGATGTATTGTGTTGTGTGCATGCCCAGAAAATTAGTGCGTTGGATGTATTGTGTTGTGTGCATGCTCAGAAAATTAGTGCGTTGGATGTATTGTGTTGTGTGCATGCCCAGAAAATTAGTGCGTTGGATGTATTGTGTTGTGTGCATACCCAGAAAATTAGTGCGTTGGATGTATGTATGTTACAGATTATCTTCTTTCTCTTTTTTCTATGCAATTTCTCATTTTGAATACATGCTGAAAGATGGAAGAAAACCACTGTGACAATTATAAGACTCGTGACACTGACGAATGACAGCCTTTGGCAAGTGCACATCAAAGCACATTGCTCACAGTGGAACAGAAAAGGCGACATGAATAGAATGCAAATATGTATATTATTATGTTCTACACGCACAAAGGCAAAGAAACACGCCAGTGATTGATGAGAGTTCCTGGTGGGCTCTTTTACTCGTTTCTATTCTTTTACGGCGGCGAAGCTATCCTCTTTATTATTTGCTTTGTGTATTGGTGGTTGTCAGGACCCACATCTTACTCTTCCCCCTTTTCTCGTATGTCCTGTTTTTTCTTGTGTTGTTTGGCTCTCAGCGGGGTCATCCCCTATTTCATGATTTTGGTATTAACTCCAGGATCACAAGTTTGCCATATTGAGTACATTTGTATTCAAAGGGGGTTTAAAGATCCTGGGTCTTCCTGGACCATTTTGCTTCAGTAGGTAGTGACCATTGTTTTGTTTTTTGTCTGTTTGGAAATATATTTTTGTCATGGTCAATCATCTTTCTGTGATGTCAATTTTTGGAGACATACATATTTATAGTTTTAGTGCAAATCATCTTTCTGCTGTTTGTGGTTTAGCCTGTTCATTCTTTTAACTTTTATCCATTATCTTACTTTCCCTTGGGCATACCCTGGTGTGTTGTGGAGCCCTAAAACCAGCAATAAACAAACAGACCCTTTTGCTTTTTTGTCTTTGACCTTTAAAAACAGCAAAAGAAACCATCAGAAGCAGTTGAGGCCCAGAAGCACCGTATGCATGCAGCCGTGCAGGAAGCATTTGATTCGAACACAGCAAGGATGTGCAGGATCGACTCTTTGACATAACTTGAAACAGAAACTTCTGAAGTCCAGTCCAGTTCAATGCTGCCGCAGCTTCATCAAAATCAAAATGAAGGCAGACGTGACATGGTGTGGAGGGGGTGACAACGTGAAATGTTTTGTCGTGTTTCTTCACCTCAGCAAAGGGTGTCTATCCAGCGTGTTTACCTCAGCAAAGGGTGTCTATCCAGTGTGTTGTGAATGAAGATTTATGCTCCTTGAATGTCTGTCGGGAGAGAATTCCATTGTCTTCTTATGGTGCTAGGGAAGAATGAAAATTTATGGGCATTAACTCTTGAAACTCTTGAATAAGGTAAAATGTAGGAGTTCCTTCCTAGGGTGCTTGTACTTGTTTTGTTAAGGTTTTTAGGGGACGGTTGTTTTTCTCGAGATTTTAAGCTTTGTGAACTAATTCTAATTCCATCATTTGGTCACACAATTTTTCTATTTGAGAAAATACTCAGGTCCATTTTTTTATAAGCTTTTGCCATGCCATATTTTTCACAAACTTTTTTACCCATGTTTTGAATCTCTGCACCAGCTGAGTTTTTGTTTTATTTCAAATTTGATAAAGATTTGATATGTTTTCAACATTCTTTTTTTCCCTCATGTGTTCGAGTTTGGTGGTTTAATTCTTCCCCTCGTCGCATACTTCCAACAACTTGATAAGACACTCAGAAAATCGTTGTTTTAAAGAGTTCTTCCTTTTAAAGTATGTATACATTAGAATTAGATGTAAATCATTGATTGTCAGGTTCCTGTAGGCGGTTGTGCCTGGTGGGCATTTCTACTTCCGTTTCTTATCTTTTACACTGAAGCTATCGTCTTACTTTTTCCCTTTTTCTGTGATGTTCTGTTTCTAATGTCTTGTTTGCAACTCAATGGTCATCTGTTTTCATGCCTTTTGGTACATAACTGTAGGGTCACAAGTTAAACGTACTGAGTACTTCAGTACACAAAGGGGGTTTAAAGATCCTGGGTCTTCCTGAACCATTATGTTGTCATGAGTGATGGCCATTGGTTATTTTTGTTAGAGATATTTTTTGTCATTGTAAATTATCTCTCGGTGGTGTTGATAGGTGTTTTGAGAGATGACATTTATTTTTTAGTGTAAATCATCTCTGCTGTTTGTGGTTTGATCTGTTCCCTCTTTTAACTAATTTATCATCTTGCTTTCCTCTGGGCTCCTCTTTGATCCTCGTGTGTCGTGGGGCCCTAATCACGTATCACTTTGTTGCTGCTGTGATCAATGACAATCATAATCAAAAGTTTTGGAATTTTCTCTATTTTTTGTAATTGTCTTTTGCTTTTGTAAAGAAAATGTCTTTACTTTTTATTTTAATTAGATATCACAGACTGTCAGTAGCTTAGTGTTTGATGCATTGCTGGCCTTTGTGCCAAGCGCAGTTGGTGGGTGTCCCAGGGGAAAGTGAAATGACAGTTCAAAGAGGGGACAGGTCAAACAGCAGAGACATAATTTACACTAAAAAAATAAATATCTTCTCTCAAAACACATCACAACATCATAGAGAGATGATTTACAATGAACTTTTTGTTACATGGTAGTGATAGCCATTGTTCATTGTTTTTGTCATTTTAAATCATCTCTCTGCGGTGTCAATAGGTATTTTGAGAGATGATATTTAGTTAATTATTTAGTGTAAATCATTTCTCTGTTTGCGGTTTAACCCTTTCTCTCTTTGTTGAAATGATTTTATCATCTTACTTTCCTCCGGGCTCCTATATGACCCTCAAGTGTTTTTGGGTCTTCAAACCACCAATAAACAAATAAAACTTTGAGTCAACTTTACATTTTACTTTTGTGGGGAAAAAAAGAAACAAGCAAATCAAATATGTACGTTACTACAATTAGGAAAATAGTCTTCCTTCCTAACTAATGGTTTTCCACTTACCTACTTGTTTATGAAAAAAATCAAATTAAACATCACGCAAAGCAGACACAGCACACAGTCATCTATTTTACGCGTTAAGATTTTATTTACAAACAAACTGTGAATGCCACCACCCGGGTGGATTAGTCGCACATTACTCCTCACAGTTCTTGGAGGTCAAAAAGATACAAAGATGCCTCTGTGCCGTGCCTACTCTGCAGGTGACAAGAAGTCTCAAACTCAAACACCCATTCGTATAGAAACAAAGACTCACGCCATCCAATCCAGGTGCAACTACCACTTTTGCCTGGTGCACAGTTTTTTTGTTGTTTTTTTTGTTTTGTTTTTTGGGTTTTGTTTTGTTTTTTTCAGGAGGGGGGGGTTCGAGGAGTGGGATTTACTCTAGACTGCCCATACCGCATTGGTGGTATTATGGAATGTCATCTTCTACTGGTCAGCAGCTTTCCTGTTCCTGTCCAGAGAATAGCCATTCTGATGCCATGTGCAGAGTAACATCTCGTCTCACAGGAGTTTTCAGTGAGCCTTTTACACAAATCCGGTGTTTAACTAAAGAACTGTGTGAATTGCGCTGGGGTGAAAGTCATCGAGGACTTCTCACGTCCCGTTTGTTCAACACTCAAATCATCAAGACGTGCTGTGAATGAACTCCCCACGAGACTCTGTACTCTACTCTGCAGCTGGCATCACGCCCATCCAGCACCACCCTGCCCAGACTAGGCTGACTGACAAGCAGCAGTAGGCACTGGAAATGGAAAACTAAACACATCATTCTCAACTAACACAATGAATATTATTATTATTTATTGGTGGATTTAGGGCACCATAGTTACACAGAATGATTAAGCCAAAGTTTGTGTTTCTAAGCTTTTTTTACAGGCCTATTATATTATTATCGCAGCTATAATTGGTTCCTGCTATTTCAGAGCAGCCCTGTCAGACACAAACACACTACTCTAATTATTTTCTTTGGACGCGTCCACAAAGCCGCTGAAATTCTGTCACCTCGTCACTCAGCACTTAAACGTTTTAGGAATCAGTCTCTACAATTATTTCTACATTTGTACAGAGACGCCTCCTATCCTCAGTACTTAACTTACCCACTGTTGTACCTAAGGTGGGAGCCGAGTGAATTATGTCGTCAATGCGGCAAAAAATATTTGGTGGGTTTATGAGTGTGCGCTTTGTTGACGCAGGGAGCCGCACTCAGTGGCTTAAGGCTAAGGAATCGTATCGTGTCCTACAGGTAATATTAAATCAAAGCAGCAAAAGACAAACAGACACAGTTGTCCAAGGCACAAGGAGAGGAGGGGTGTGTATTTGGTATAGCTGTCCACAATGATGATGATGATGGTGATGATATTACTCACCATCTGCAATGTGTTACACGTACAGGTACAAAGATGGATTACACAGTGACGATGACACGATGCATTATTGTACTAACACAAATAAATGTGAATATAATAATTGGAATAATGTGATAATGATGATAATTACAAAAACTACATCCTATTAAAACAGCGGTAGTTACGTGGATTCAATAATACAGTACGTGATGATGATGAGAAAACTGAGACAAAACATAAATATATAAATAAATTATAAAATGGAGACCTCCTGACAAAACCAGAAGTGAAGATGACAGAATTAATAACAGATTTTTCAAGAGGCAATCACAGAGAAAAAGATGATGAATTGGTCACCTCACCTCCAACACGTATGATTGATTGCGCATGCGCACACACACACACACACACACACACACGCGCGCGCTCGCACACTTACATATCACACAACATTCGAAATTCTTTTAGTTTATTGATGGTTTTAGGGCCCCACAACACATGTGGGTCATAGAGGAGCCCAGGGGAAAGTAAGATGACAGACAAAGTTTAGAAAAGAGAACAGATCAAACCACAAATAGAAGAAGAGAGATGATTTACACTGAAATGAAATATCATCTCAACAACGGACAGGATAACAATGCATAATTAAAATACGCATACTTTCATCACATGGCATTTAATACAAACTGTGATCTTCTAAAGTTAGAGCTGTGTAGTCAAATTACGGAAATGAATTCACAAGAGTATTGGACACCTCCACACAATAACAATTACAGGATAAAATTATTTTGTTTCTTTTGCATCAAATCATTTGTAGGAACAAAACAAAAACTATAATACGTGCAAATAAATTCATAAGAGCAACTGAAATAGAAATAAAGATTATGATCCACTAAAAGAAAAAATCCATATTAAAAAAAAAAACAAATAAAAAAACCTACCCTTTACCAGAATTACTTTTTAGTTGAAGAATACTGAATGACCGCTGTGTATGTGCATCCAACTGTAAAGTCATTTTGCCCAAGCTTCAACACAATTTGAGCAGTCAGTTGCTATTCCGTTTTTTAAACACCTCCCCCCCCTAACTTCTCCACACCCTGTTTTTTTTTTAAACTTTGTATTTTTTTTCCAATAATTTTTACTCTACTTTAGCAAATTCACTGGGATTTCTGAATTAAGAATGATGACCTCCATACAATTTCCATAAAACAAAGTGAATCATAAGAAAGAGTATACACAAACTTTTGATGCTTGTTTTCAAGGCATCATGTTAGTAATTTTTAAAGCCATGATCCAGGAAAGATGAGAAGAAAACTGCCTTGTTTAGTAGAGTATAAAACACCTAAAGAGCCACAACAGATCCCGAGGAAAAGCTCAATTTAAAACACACATTTTCTCATCAACCTTTAAAATTTGTGAAGGGCCAATCGAATAGCAAAGAATCTATTTCTTCAAAGATTTCTTTTGTCTTGAAAAAAGTTTTACCGATACAGAAAGATACAATAATTAATAATAACACAAATAAAGGGAACAAAAGATTCAGGGGAAAAAATACATGTAATCATTTAATCTAGAGTTATATTTATATATATATAATATAATATTATTATCCCTTCATACAAACTTTGTACACATTTCATAAAGATGACAGAATGAAATAGAAAAACAATTTTTTTTTTTTATCAAGGTTTGACTCGTACCTACATTCTCCTGTTATTGCCACCTGGCTGGATGTTGTTCTTTTAGTTCAACACAAACAGGAAATGCATGTAGTAGCGTCCATATGACACAGACCATTTGACCACACAAAGAGAGGAGAGGCTACTGTCAATGCCCTGGTAAATCTACATACAGCCAACATGAAATGAGCTGTAAAAACAAAAAACATACTGAGGAGAACAAAGATTTAAACAAAACAGAGCCCACACCTCATCAACATTTGCATTGGAAGGAATTCAACACGACTGATGCTCCCATGTTTTGCTTGTTTAAGGGTCATAGAGAGCCCCGGGGAAAGCAGGATGATAGATTAAAGAGGGAACAGATCAAACAACAAAACAGCAGAGAGATGGTTTAGATTCACTAAAAAATAAATATCATCTCTTAAAACAAAACACCACAGAGAGATGATTTACAATGACAAAAAAAATCATCTTTCCTTACAAAAACAAGCAATGGCCATCACATATAACAGCATTATGGAACAGGAAGACCCAAGATCTTTAAACCACCTTTGTGTACAAAAGTATTCTGAATGCTTAACTTGTGACCCTGGAGTTATAAACCAAAGGCAAGAAAATAGGGGATGATCACTGAGTTTGCAAACAAGACAACAAAAAAAGGACACACAAGAAAAGGGGGAAAAAGTTGAGGATAGATTCAGTGTAAAAGAAAAGAAACAGAAGTAGAAGTGCTCACCCACTAACAACCCACACTCCATTTTATGTTCCTACATACAAAAGAACCAAAAGTCATTACAACAATCACAGAACAACGATTGCTTTTAGGACATTATGTCGAAAATAATCCAATTTCATCAAACATGCATCCTGAAATCAGTTACAGCGAGGCCATCAGACAAAAACTGAAGGCCAACTGAATCACACGTCGGGAGCTGTAGTCGTGTCGTTATCATTAGAAAGACTCATGATATCAGTCCTGGGTTTTCTGCAACAACAGTACATGCAAACAGGAAGTCAAAAAGCTGCGGTCCCATGAATTATGTCACATTTTTATTAGGCGTTCATACAAGACTTCAGGAATTCAAAAGGAAACTTGAATTATTCACTCTTTGGAGTGAAAGGATTTGCAATGAAAACTAAAACAAATTTGTTCACTGTGAAACTCAAGCATACATTCACCATGAGGATGACTACACAATGGAAACTCTGGCGACGATTTCAAGAATGATAAAAAACTACCATTGATAACAACAAATGGTGAAAACACATGATGGCAGTCAATGCAAAGTTAACATTTCCTTCAAAAAACAATTGCTTTCAAATATCATAACCTGCATGGAAATACGCTCAGTAATCATTCATGATGTGACACCCAGTTTTCATCCCAGACTTACTCACGCTTCCGCTACTCACACATTTCTCTCCTTGTGTCACTGACAAGAATGGACCTTATTACACGGAATATTTGTACAACTGATACTAAAAAACAAACAAAAAAATCATTGCGCTTTGACAGAGGTCTATTGCTTTTATTTGTAAGCTATCTATGACATCATCTATTTATTTCTAAAACAAAATTATATTCAATCTTATAATTGAAATCTTAAAGTACAAGTCTCTCCCGGAAGTTTCTCACCTCTTACCAAAATGTGTCATGTGTCAGTCATGTGACACCGAGGCAAAACTACAAAGCATCAACATTCAAATAATTAGTTAACAACTTACAGACTTACAACACTCTTCAACGTTCACGTGGGTACTCAAGACAAAATAAGACGTACAGAAATGATAAATCATCGGGATTATTTCTTGTTGAGCCGGAGTAGTCTCCCCAGTATCTAACAAATGGTAAGACAACCCAATCTTAGACTCATATTTGTTCACCATTTGTAATACTATCTGGATCATTTCAAAGAAGGGATTGGCCCACATCAGTCTGAATTAGGAAAGCTTCAAAAACTATCCCCCAAAAGGCAGTAGGCGCACAGTGAGACCACTCTCCTAGATGGGTGGATAGGTGGTGCCCTCGAACTGACCGTCACTTTGGTCATCCTTGGTACAACAAGCAGTTCTGTCAGTCTGTCAGGTAATCATTTGGAAATTGTTCCAGTCCTACTGGAATAAAGCACGAATTATCTTTTGCTTGCTTTTGGGCACCACAACATAGGATCATAGAGGCGACCAAAAGGCACGAATTATCAATCATCACCCTTCTTATTTATTCCAAATCCAGGAGTGGATGAAATGGTGAATGTCTGGCTTTTGTTTATTTTTTCTTTCTCAACAACGGCTTACAACAATGACAAGGACATTTCCTCCCATGCTTGACCCTAAACGCGGCACACTTTATGCCTTTTCAGGCACCGCTGGCTTCTCCAAATGAAAACAGACTTGGAGGTAAAAACACAAACTAGAGAGTCCCAAACTGTTAAAAGAAGGTCCCCACAAGGATACAGACCCTCTGCAAAGATTCGGCATGCGACATAAATTAACTGAAACATGCCCTGAGAACACCTAATTTATGCAGGGATTAGTATTAATATTAGGCCTGGCTGTGTAGGTGGTTCTTGGGCACAGGCCCAGAAAATTTGACATCCATAACTATTCTTGCTGAAGAACTGAATTAACTCTACCAGCTCCCGAGTTCGGCAGCCAAACAACATGTACACATGCAAAATTAAGATTTGACCATGGACGGATCCTTCAAGTACGAATTCTTTCCTCAGTAAAATCTGCTGCATTTCGGTTGGAGAAGCCATTACTGCTCTTTAATGAATACAAATGAGAATGAATTTAACATTTTATTTCCCAAAAAGAGGTACCAACAGTACCTGCAGTACTCGTGTACAAACCCAATAAGCCTTGATCAGTCGGACATAATACAAAACATTATATATTATATGGATATATATATATATATATATATATATATATAATATATATATATATATGCAACGTAATTATATACAAATGACAACATGGCTTCAAAGTGTGTATATATGCTTGTTATGTTACAAAGGAATTAATTAAAGGGACAGACAGGAGAATATTATGAAAAGAGGCAAAAATCATTGGGAACCAGTCACACATACATAAAACAAAATGATTCCCAAAACCACGTCACACGTACATGAAAGAAAATGATTCCATGAAACCATGTCACACATACATAAATCAACACGATTCCGCAAAAACATGTCACACGTACATAAAAGAAAATGATTCCACAAAAACATGACACACACAATCCCCAGTTCTTCCATAGAAAGTTGATCTCAATTAATACAAAAACAATACACACCTGCCCGCCCCACTCATGAGCAAATCAGATTCGTTCAAAACAATTCAGTCAGACAAAAAGTAAGGGACAAGTTTTGTCAGTAGGATGAGGACAGGGGTAGTAGACCCTCCAGCTTAGTCAGAGGCACAGCGACATCCGCAGAAAGAAGCAGAGTTGTTGGAGGACTCACACAGCACATGAAGGAGATGTGTTCATTGAAGACACTTGACACATCAGAAAGCACAACAAAATCGAGACAAAATAAAACAATCAGTAAAATTTTTTTTATATAAAAAGGGACAAGAATGATGCTAGCCCAGGTGATGTTGAATGAGCACATAAGAAAAAAAAAATTGTTCATGTCATCAAAGCACAAAAAAAAAAAAAAAAAAAAAAAAAACCCCCATCCCAAAAATATACCCTGAAACCCCTCCCCCCCCCCCCCTCCTCCCCAACCAAATCCTACAACCAAACATCTTCCCACTCACAGCCTCTATACACTATTGGCATTGGTGTCTCTTCTATATATTTATCTCAAAGCAGTTGAAAACAGCTTTCAAGTGATGAATCATATGGCATTAGGTTTAAATCAAGTGTGTCTAAATTTTCCAGCCAAGCAGCTGCCACCAGACAATTACACACTAATTTAAACCAATAATTTAACATACAGTACAGTTGACAATGACACAGCAATAGAAAAAGGCTTAATTAATAAGCAGCTAATTGCTCAGTGTTCCAGCGAGGTCTATCATAATCAATTAGAGTGCAACAGAAGTTGAGGCAGTGTTTCATCCCCAAAACATCGTGCAACACAAGATGACGTCATGACAGCTGCTACAGTTGTGTAGAGTATGTTATAAATTATACGGAATTAGAGGACTGGGCTCTTTAAAAAAAAAAAAATCATAAAAAAAAAACATCTTCTGTAAGTAATGTTTTGTTTTGTTATCCTTACCCCTTCATACCACCTTAGCAGTGTTGGGACCCAGCTCCAAAGAGCTGGGGAAAAATCTGGATCACAAGAAATGAAGACAAGCAGATGATCAGTCCACCGTGCCAAATCTTGCGTGGCGTAATGAGCAATACATAAGGGGTATTACTTGATATTAAGCCAAACAATAGTTGCTGTTGCCTTTGGTGGTATCTACTCATTGAGAAAGACCAATTGAGTCGATTATCCACAGCGCCATGAGTAGAAAATACCTTTTTTTTTTTGCGTGCAGATTTTGGTTGTAAATCAATAGCAATCTGTCCATCATAAACCAGTGTCTGAATTACGAGAGAGATCAAGCTGTTGATACTAATGTAAATATAGTAGAAAACAAAGATGCAAGAACACATCAAATCTCAGCGTGAATAATCAATTTTGAGACCAACAGATTGGAAGGAAATGATGTGTTAATGCAATTTAACAGGAGAAAGTATTTCATCCTGATAAGGAAAACCTAACACATTCATAAAGTAACGTTCAAAATATGTCTTAATTTCAGCATCCCTGATTAAGGTATCTTTCTTCCTTCAGAAAACATTTTCATTTTCACACCTAAAACTATACAAGAGATTAAGATGCCAACCACAGAAAGTTTAAATTACTCATTTCAGTAACAATCCTATGGAACAGTTTTAAGGTAGTTAATTTCTGAAACACCGTCCATTCCCTACAAAGGAAAACATAATTTTATGCACAATTCTATGAAAGGGTCTCCATATCACACTGCATTGGATTCAAACTACTTAATTGTCCATCTCATTTCTGGAGCAATGATTCATCACTTCAAGTTTAAACGCATCTTACTTTTTACGCCCATTTGAAAGATAAAGCCACCACACGAAACCATTTGGAAACCAAAACAGATTCTCCATGGAGTGCCATGATTTCTTGTATAAAAGATGTTTGAGTGCGTCAAGAAACCATTGTTCATATTGCAATGTAATATCCAAGGGATAATACCATATGTCGTAGTTTTTTTGGTTTTTTTTAAACATTTCCCAGAAATCTGTCATAATTATACAACGTAATATTAACTTCCACAAAAAATGGGGACACCCTATTTTATCTCAAAAGAAAATTAACACTGATCATACTGCCTTCCAACAATGCATCACTTCATTTTCAAACCAACAATGCTCTGCCATTATTACAAGTCTTAAAAATTCATTTGGATGGCCAAACACTATCATCACATCCATCTTCAATCTTTCAAGACGTACGTACGTCATTACGGCCATCCTGTCTCTCTATGTCTGGGCATTCCTGTCGGGAGGTAAGAACTCTATATGCGTGAAAGGGAAGATGCCCTTCTTGCCGTTGACCTCCCCTTCCCACTGTCCATTCAAGGTCATCTTGGTCACCGTCACTATGTCACCAATCTGGAAACAAAGGAGAGGAAAACGGAAATTTTTAAGATTTAATTTTTTTTTTTTTTTAAATCTGAGGTTTACAACAGAGGATGCTAGCAATTTAGGAAAAAGGATGAACTCACTTTTAGTTCGGGAATTAAAAGCCAGCAGGTAATGTTAATATTCACCACCTTACAATCAAGATTCAAGACTTGGACTTTCTTCATGTAGCACAAATACAGCACTGAACTTGTACATTATTTGATAGACAGGGTTCAGACAGATATCCTATCCTTAAATTCAAGGAGTTTTCAAGGACAATTTTTTCAAATCCAAGGTGCTAAA
>JBCIKM010443187.1:0-10469 GCA_039654465.1 Melibe viridis | reverse complement strand
CTCTCTCTCTCTCTCTCTCTCTCTCTCTCTCTCTCTCTCTCTCTCTCTCTCTCTCTCTCTCTCTCTCTCTGTATTACCGGCTTGTTTTGTTTCCATCTGAGGTCTCCTTCCTAAGTTAATAATATTTAATAATATCAATGAGGAAAAATGAAACCAAAGATGTTATTCGTCACAAAGCCCTTATAAACTAAGTGACAGAAAATAACTACAGCTACCTGCATACTGTCCACTAAGAATAACATGTTTTAGGTACCAACCATAATTTGTGCCCAACAGCATTCATGACATCGCGGTCCCTGCTTATCCCTTACTTTCCTGTATATGCTAAATTTATAACGACGTGAATATTTAGGAACTATGGCGAACGCCGAAGAACTGCATCTTCTTAAAAGAGAATTGTGAGTGGTTTATTTAGTTTGTCATCAATATTTAAGTCGTCTTCGATTTTTGCTAGCCGTGAAGTCTGTCCTTTTAAAATATTCCCCACATATTCGTGAATTCTGTTGTTTTATTGCCGTCACCCATTCGCCACGCAGCTCGATTTTTGAAGGAAACCGATGAACCGTTATGTTCACATCCCGACTCGTTGAGCCAGGTACTGATCTTTTCACTTGCCGGTTTGAACAATTCCATGCTAAACAACAAGTACGTCTCCGCTGCTTGGTCTATTAAAAACAGACACAAACAAACAAACAAACTTTATCGAACTAGACTGGTGTAATTTCAATGAAGGCTATTGTATTCTAAAAAAAAGTCAGCGTAACGATTAAATCATCAATCGGGAATTCTTTTTATACCAGTTAAAATACTGATGAAAACAAGGCTCACTTCGAACAAAAACAAACAAACAAACAAAAACACAAACAAGCAAACAAAAACCCAACCCAAAAAAGAAACATACAACGGCAACAATTATACTTCCTAAAAAACGATGAAAATAACATTAGACTAACATGTCTAGGCCAACATAATAACTTGAATCAATGAAAATAACAATAGCATTTCTCGGCCAAAATAACAACTTAAATTTATGAGATAAAATAAAATTATGTAGTGTAAATCAATTACTTACCTCCATTTCTTGTCTGAATAGACGCCAATGAAAATTCTTGAAATTATTTAAATGAATCTTTTCACAAAAAGATAAACCATGCAGACCATCGGATAAACAGAACAAGAAAGGAAATTACAAGAAGCTGCAGTGACTAAGAACGGGAATTCCCGAAAGTGGGGGTCTTAGCGACGATGGCGACAGCGTGCAGTGAAGCAACGTGATGCGGGAAGCAGAAGAGTGGAATAAGCCTATCTCCTAATATCTTTGTTATTGAACGATAAAAAAACTTGATAACCTCAGACATTAGTGGACATTGAAGATTCTTTATAGTTTTTTTTCTCCCAAGGATCAGAAAATAACCCAGGTTTTTTTATCAAGTAAACGCAATCAAACATTTTCCTACCGTGTCGTCATTTATGCGGAGCAGTATTTTTTGGCTCGGACAGATTTATTTCTCAAAATGAAATATAAAAGCTCACGGAGACGCACTTTGGGTTTTTTTGTTTTTTTTTTGTTTTGTTTTTTGTTTTTTTGCAACGTTCTTGTGGTTAAGTAAAATATCAGTCCATTTTTTTTTAAATTGACCATTAGGGCAGCACCTTGCCGATATTATTGTGTGATACGTCACTTCTTTCCATCTCATTGGATGAAACTTCTTTAGAAATCACTGTACACAAACCTTCTTCAAGTTCCAAAACAACAATACCTGACGGGCCTGGTCAGCGACCAGGGTAACCACTGACGTCATCATCAGAGCTAGCCGCACCAATACTGGACCCACTCTATCGCGTCAGGAGTGTCGAAATTGAGTTCTTCATCTGCGCAGTGTGGACCGTGTTAGCATTCTCTGAGGATGTCTGCACTGGGGATCCACAGCTGCATTTGCCGGTTCAAACTTGCCGCCACTGATTCAAAGATCTTGCTGTTCTTCCAAGCTTTGCTTTTGCTCTGTTCAGCCTTACCCACTCATTCCTACGGATCTTGGTTCTTCCCTAGTGTCCTGTATATCCTCGTTAGTATGGCTGCCCCACTCCTTACACAAGATAGTCTAAAGAGGCAAGCTTGGGGTGAATGTTTTCCTCTGTTGTGAAGCTCTTCCTTGATTTTAGTCTCCTTCTTGTTTGGGATACGTAACTTAAGCATAACCAAAACACAAAAAAAGAAAAACAAAAACACAAAACAAAACCCAAGGCAAATAAGCTACTGGCATGTTGGTTTGGTTGGAAGCATTGGTATTGATGAACAGGATCAGACGATGCACTCTTCCTAAGCAGCGCGATTCGTGATGCATCATTCAATCTTTCATTTTTACATCTGAGTTAAAAAAAAGACTGAATCTTTAAATGACCAATTGACAAAGAATCAAAATTTCTACCAGCCAGCGAAATGTTGTGTTTGAAATTGTAATTAAATTGGCATTTTGCCAATTTAAATGGAATTAGTGGTATAACTCCCCCCTCCCCCGCCCACATACACACACACACACACACACACATCTTTGAAAAAAGTTGTGTTAAATACTACTTATCTTTTGATCCATTTATCTAAATATCTCTATCTTCTGCAATCATTACATTTTTTCCTCGGGAACTTTCAAACCCTCATATCAAGGCAATGCCATGCTACTCGCTTTACCGAACCATCCTGGTCTAAATCAAAACTGGAGAGCATCAAGAAAATGTTCAACTTTAGCAGATTTGACCGTTTTCTCCCTGAAAGAGAACATTGAAAATGGCGAAACCTGAAAACTGTCTGACATTGGTTAGACAATAAACAAACGAAACAAAAGCACAAACAAATTCGTTCTCTCTAAGTCACATTCTCTCACATTAACAATAGCCTTTTATAGATATTTTATAATAGAAATGAACTGTCTTTACTCACTATCAGGTCCTCCCGCCCACGACTTCTTCTTGGCGTCGCTGGGTTTTCCAGAGACTTCGGTGGGCGGATCTTTCCAGGAAGTTCTCATCAAGTTGCTTGCCCAGGGCTTGCTATTGGGGAAATCTTCAAAGGAGACATTCCGCGCGTAGCTGTCAGACTCATTCGTGTCTCCCGCGATGTCATAACGCGCCCATCGTTGAGGTTCGCCCAACTGATCCATGTCGACGTTCTGGGCGTAATCCACCTCACATTCTACGTTACATCGAGCAACAATGCCTCCCACCTTGAACATTTCTTTCACCCGTGCAGCGCTCGGTTGCTCCTTATCTGCTTTCTTCTCAAACGCGTAGACAGAGTCTTCCTTGTCGTAATATGTGTTGGTGGTAATCTCAGTGAAATATTTCGGACTGGGGTCTATTATTTTCCTTCTCTGGAAGGCAAATGCAGTTGGCTTTGTGTTGAACAATCCTTCAGGAGTAGGCTTCAATTCCTCTTCGTTTTTGAAAAGGCCTGTGTAGCATTCACTATACTCTTCATCCGCATTGTTGTTTGAACTGTTGCCCACAGCTAGTGGTGGTGTAAACACGCGGCCAAGAAAAATCCCAAATTGTTCTTGTTTACATCGCTCAGCTGGAATGTTGAATAAACCTTGGGGAACAGCTTTAAATTCCTCTTGATTTTTGAAAAGACCAGTGTAAATTCCGTCTTTTTCTTCGTATTCGACCGGCGCATTGTTGTTCGAGTTGTTGAAACCACGGAATCTTGTAGGCTCATAAAAGCTACCTTGGTATTCGTCATCTCTCTCTAAAATAGAAGGGGTCCAGCTTGTCTCGGTGGTACTCCGACCCGCTTTGAGAAGCTGAGTATTAAAGTAGAGGCTTTGTTCCATGACGCTCGCCTGTTGAGTCTTTTGCACTTTCTTAGGTTTGTCACCGAAGAAGATAACATCGCCTATAGGAGACATTCTATCGTACTTCGAAAAATCTCTGTATCCAACCTCCTCAACTTCCTTTTTAGGTTCCTTTACTGGCGCACTTATACGCTCGATGCCCTGGGGCCATTCAGTGTAATCGGACTTACCGGGGAGCTCTGTTGGGACACTCGGAGGGCGGGTGGATGTGGAGGGGGCGTGTCCCTCGTCCTCAGCGGCGTAGCCATTGTAATTATTTGAGTAATTGTAGATGGTCCCGGAGTCAAACTCTATCATCTCATCTTCTTTGCCAGACAGCCAGTCTTTCTTGTCAGAGCCGCTGGTTGTGTGTGGACTCCGCTGGCTGTGAAACATCTGAGGACGAGAACATATATTCCAGAGGTTACTCCGCTCATGCGAATGTTCGTGTATTGTGCTATTGTTTTCTGTCATATTCTCTTGGCCATTACCTTCGGGCTCAGTATTGCTGAATAACTCTCCGGTGTAGAGGTCAGAGTCTTCCTGAGTCGTTCCAAGTTTGTCATCAAAGTAGCATAAGTCAGCATTATCTTTGTCAGATTCTTTTTCCCGCTCGCTGAACAGTGCCCCGGTATACCAAGATTCTTTAGGTTGAGTACTTTCCTCCGAACTTACTGAACTTTCGCTGCCCGATGAACACGGAAACCCCCACTCGTTGACGTGTCTTGACAATCCCGCATGGTATTCCGCCGTCTCAGCTTGTGATTTCACTTCTATCAAGCCTGTGTCCACGTCCGTTTCATAAGCATAGAGGGCTTTCTCTCCAGAATTTTCTTCCCTCGATGCCCTTTGTGGCAATAGTCCGCCGGGCAATGGCCCTGTATATGTGCCGTTGACATCATCTTCATCAGCTGCTTCGGTTTTGATAGATGAGAGAACAGTTATTGAGGATAAAAGTTCACTCTCTTCCGTATAACTTTTATGATTGACGTTAAATGCCTTCAATTCCCCATTCTTCCCTAGCTGATGGTCAAAATAAGTTACCTCGCATTCTTCGGCGTTTTCTTCTGTCCTGTACGTTCCTAGACCCACGAGTGCCCTTTCGCTTGTCTCCCCTTCATATTCATCCTGGACATAATATGGAGTTGTCAGACTTGTAAAGTACAAATTCTGTTCCGAAGACACAACCGATACGTCATCTATGTCCTCTTCATCAATTACATCTAGCATGCTATGGGATGATTCATAATTTCTAGAAACCGATAATTCTTCATAAGTGTCATTGAAACCATCTTCCTCTAACATTGAACCCTCACTTTCTAGAGGCAGCATAGTTTTTTGATGTCCTGCTGCAAACTGGCCCTGGGTTGCAACTTCTCCATAATTTTTGTCAGGCCTATGGATGCTATGGTCTAAAGGCTTATGTTCATCACGATTGAAAGACGATTTCATTCTTGCATCCCCTTCTTTGTCAGTTCTATGAGTTTTTGCCGCCTCTTTCATCTCCACAGCGTTTGGACGAGTTCTTTGTGAACCCTCCTCACAGCTTTCCTCTTCGCTATCGGTGGATTCATCATCGCTCTCTTCCGTGATAATATGGTCATGTAAAAAGACAGTCTGAGGTTTTTTTGGCAAATCAAAGTCTACCTGGTTTTGTATTTTGCTGATGTCATTTTCCTCTTTAATTGTAGTTATTTTTTTCTCCGTATCTGCTTTAGTATGGAATAGCAGCTCTCTTTTGTCCTGTTTGAGTCTTCCATCTGGTTTAACTTTTGGCCGTTTTTGAGTTCCATCCCCTATTACCGTGTGTGCTCTGCCCTGGTTGGAAAGCTTTTTTAATTTCGGCTCCGCATGCAGAGCTGTCTTTTCTTTGATGTGATTCTCTGCGACAGAATTTTCCACCGAAGAAGACCTGCTGTCATCCAAACTTCGCCTTCTGTCAGCATCTGGATTGATTTTCCTTTCTCGATCATAATTCCCGTTGCCAAAGATAGTTTTACTTCTCTCTAACTTAAATGCAGAACTTTTGCTGCTACTTTCATGGACAGTAACTTGACTTGCTGTCTTTTCGTTAGGGATTGCACCAGTGTCAGAATGTTCTCTATGCCTGGTACCATCTTTTGAAGAGGCCTTACCTCTTTCAGCAGCTTGTTGGCTAACTCCTGGACGAGTTTTTAACTGACCGTTCTGATCTTTTGTGCGTTTATCCTGTTCACCCGTTTTACCGTATTGAACTGTCATCTCGCTGTCCGTTGTTGATCGTTTAATCATGTACTTTCGAGCTAATTTAGTATCGCCTAAACTGTCATTCTTCTCCAAAACGACAGCTTCCGTGTTCTCTGGGGACTCTACATTTGGATTATTGCGCCCTGCTATTGCCAAGCTTCCCTTAGGAATCTGACCTTTACTTTTTATGAAATTGGAATTTACTTGCACTTGTCTACCATTTTGAACTAAGGTGCCTAAATCTGTCACAGTTCTTTTTGGAACTTGATGCAATTTGTCTCCATTCACTATTAACTCTGAACTTTCTTGCAGATCTAATGACTGGCTTCGGTTACGCACTACAGTATCGCTGGAAGAGGAGATATCACTTGGTTTAGTTTTCTGGAGATGATCAGGTTTTACTTTTAAACCTTTTTTAAGAGCGTTGCTTTCCGATGATTGTTTGACTTTTTCTTTATATTGACGACTTATGCAGTCTTTGCATATTGCTTTCGAGCCATCGGGCAGATCCATTCCACACATCTGACACATTCCTCTGGTGTTACGAACTTTGCTCTCGTCCACGGACCTCGAGGCTTTGGTCTCATCTTCTCGCTGGAGTTTCCTGCGTTTACTTTCCAAAGCAGTCCCTTTTTGTTGCCTTTTGGATTTATCAACTGTCTTTTTATCTTTTAACTTAATATCTAAACTAACCCCCTTTTCAGCAGACTTTTGTTCTTGGTGTGCACCGCTCTCTGGTGCCTTATCAGTTCTGTTTCCCTCTTCCAGCGACATTTTCTTCATGGCTTTTCCTTGCGCCTTTGTTTCTGCAACGTCGACTTGTTCATATGGTTTCCCTTTCTCGCGTGTCCTTTCTTCCGAGGTAGAAATCAATGATCTATCAGCAGACTGACTGTTTCTTTGCGTTGTTTTTTTCTTTGCTACTTCTCCACTGCTCTGTACCCTTGGATCTTTCTTGGGGGATTTTGGTGGTTTGCTGTTATCCTTCTCTCCAAGTAGTTGGGATTCTTTTAACTTGGCCTCTAGGGCGTTCAAAGCGTCTTCAGAAACCTTGATATTGTGTTCAGGGGACGTAGGACTTTTTGAGCTTGGCAAACAAGGTGACAACAGTGGACTTAAGGCATTTTCAGCATCCTTCCATCTGGTCGACTGGATGTTGAGGGAATAATGGTATATTTGTTGGGGCGCGTGTGTTGATATATCAAGCGTTTACGCAATTATGAGCGTTTCTAAACGTTTAATCAAAGCACAAGCCTGAATACTAATGCTTTGTACTAAATTGTATTTTGATCTGTGTGATATGTAGCTGCGACTGTCGTTCAGTATTGAGTTGACCTTAATAAAGTAGGTTTACTATGATTGTCATGTATGAATCATTACTATTTGTAGTTTTACTTAAATTTGTAAAAGTTACCAAATATAGTTCTATAGAATTCACGCTATATTGATGCGTTTTTTAAATCTAGAAACTTGTTTTTAAAAAGTGTATACCTTCTGAAGAAACGAGTCCTTCTTGAAAGGTTCCACTGGTTCTATCAGTTGAACATCTCCTCCTCGATGAGCCTACGTCAGAAAAGAGCAAAGGAAACTAAAGATCCTTATTGGTTACCTCATAAACTGTTAGCTCCTCATCTCTACATGACTATGCAGAGTGTAGTAGAGAAGCCAGACTAATTGGGACATTATCCTTCCCTCTTGGAGAGCAAAAAGGTACCTCCTTCTCCTTGAGAGCAAAAAGGTACCTCCTTCCCCCTGAAAGCAAAAAGGTACCCCATTCCTCCTGCAGAGAGCGAAATGTTGCCTCCTTCATCCTGGAGAGCAAAAAGATACCTCCTTCCTCCTTAGAGCAACAGTACCTCATTCCCCCTGAAGAGCAAAAAGGTACCTCATTCCCCCAGAGAGCAAAAAGGTACCTCATTCCCCCTGAGAGCAAAAAGTTACATCCTTCCCCCTGAGAGCAAATAGCCACCTCCTTCCCCCTGAGAGCAAAAAACCACCTCCGTCCTCCTGGAGAACAAAAAGGTACCTCCTTCCCCCTGAGAGCAAAAAGCTATCTCCTTCCTCCTGGAGAGCAAAAAGGTACCTCCTTCCTCCTGGATAGCAAAAACGTACCCCCTTCCTCTTTAAAGCAAAAAGGTACCTCATTCCCCCTGTAGAGCAATAATTTTTCGTCCAAAAAAGCAACAATTTCCTTTTTGTAATAGAGTGTATCCTTTTATTATTCCCCCATTGAGAATTGAAATAGCTAAAAAACTGAACAAGATAAAAACACCCGACCTTTTGCAAAAATATACAGCGGACCGTTTTTCTGCAGTGATCTCTTGTTAGTTTCACCTCGATAAAGATTTGAAATAACTCGGAAAGTAACACAAATTAAAACAATAAATTATTTTTAACAGATGGAGATGCGGGCCTATCGCCTGATCTCCATGGTCAATTAGCATCACCCTTCTTGTTATGTTACAGACAGAGGGTGTATGCAAAATGTGCGAGAGACATTGGCTACCTCCAAGTCAAGATACGGGGAGTTGCATCAATGCTGCAAAACACACGGAGGCAGTTAAAACGACGGTCGGAGAAGTTGAAAGACAATGGCAGTCAACAGAGAGGTTGTTCCTGAAGATGAGAGCCGATTGCTTTGTGTTACTCATCATTTTTTGGTAAAATTGGACAAGGGTTCAGTTTGATTTTTATTTAATCTTCTACATCAAAATTCAGTTTTTTTTCTCGGTTTTGACCACTCCTCACATATGACGCCATTGTTGAAAAATTGTATCTTTTTGATACTTAGTAGGATAATTTTCACATCTTTTGCAAAAATCCGGATGATTTTACCGTTTGTTTGTTTTTGTTCTTACTTTGCTTTAAAAAAAGTTTTTTTTGTAATTCTTTTTTTTAATTTTTTTTTTTTATCTATTTCAATATTTTATCGGGGCATCATAAAAAGACACCCTGTATCATTCATATCTTTGTTGGTACCAATTTCAATTTTTTTTATTTCTTTACAGTAGCTTCAAAATTATGGCCAACGTAGTAAGTGGAAACTTTTGGTTGCCTCTGGGGAAAACTAAAAACCCATTGTTGTGAAAAAGATGCGTTGGCGTCGCATTGGCGTCGCGTTGATGTGGCGTCGGCGTCCACTCAGACGGCACTTTGGGACAAGTCGTTAGCTCAGGGATTAAAAAAATAATTGTTCCTCAGGGTTCCCAAAAAAGAGACAGAATATCCTATAAAAGATAAACTATTCATCGAAAGTTATCAGTTGGAAATTTGTCCGAATTGATTGTGAAAATTGATACTATCCCCCAAAACAAACAAACAAACAGACAAACAATCAGACAAACAAACAAACAGACAACTAAATAAACAAACAAAAACACACAAACAAACAAACAAAAACACAAAAAACAAACAAACAACAAAAACCTACACAAACAGTGAAATAAACAAACAAACAAATAAACATCAACAAACTAACAAGCAAACAAACCAAACCAACCAAACCAACAAACAAAACACACCATTTTCCCCACCTTTTTCTGTAATTATACCGTTTGCGTATTGATTTAAACGTACAAAAAAGGACTTTATCTGTGGCCCTAAAACCTCCAATAAACAAAACATAGTGTGTGTGTTTGTGTGTGTATGTGCATGCGTATGTGTGCGTGTGTGTGTATGTTGACCTTTGCAAGTTCAACAGATTATGATTACGATTACAATGTCTACAAACCTTGATAAAGGCTCCTCGGTTGGAGAGACTGATGTTCCACTCCCCAGCATCGAACTCGCCGCTCCCTGGCTCTGTGATAGAACTTGGGATGGTCATGACGCTGTTATTCCACGACATCTGCCAGATAAAGGAAAGCACAGCATCACAGAGTTTCTCCAGGGTGTTCAACACGCACCGCGAGACTTAACTACTTACTCATACTTGGCAAACAACGAATATGCAACATAAAGCTCAAATACTTAAGTAGAGACTGTGTAAAAATGAGATAAAGCCATAGGTCTAGAGAAACCAAAAAAAAAAAGGGGGGGGGGGGGGGAGCGGCGGAAAAGGGGAGGGGGTGACAGTAGTTTGGAGGTTGTCCGAAGTGGGATTCGAGCCTGAGGCCCGTCAAGGCAAACACCGTCTGGCCACTGCCAAGTTAGAAAGCTCATCCACCGAGTCAGTGAAAATGATATATATATATATATATATATATATATATATATATATATACAGCCCGTCAGGCGTGTTACATTTTCTGGACAAGAACAGCTTTGTCTATTGCAGGAAGATCTCTCAGCCTCCCGTCTAAATTTCCAAAATTTATTGAGAATTAAAAAACTGCTGCTGCTACTACTACTACTACTACTTCTACTACTACTACTACTACTGCTACTACTACTACTACTACTACTACTACTACTACT
>JBCIKM010443078.1:0-10469 GCA_039654465.1 Melibe viridis | reverse complement strand
CACACACACACACACACACACACACACACACACACACACACACACACACACACACACACACACACACACACACTCTGTGGCTTCACTAGATGTAGACAGCCTTGTTCAATGCTTCAACAACACCAAGATAGTATTATCTGTTGCAGATTACCAGATATAACTTTTGACTCACAGACTTACTTTGAATATCATCGCTGACTGGCTCTAACGGTGAAAGCGCCAAATTAAGTCAAATATATTTTTTTTGTCTGAAAATAATCTCCAGCCAATTTCCAACCCCAAATAAAAGTTCCAAGTTATTTTTTTTTAAAATTTGGCACAAAATAATCATGTGATCTAATTGAAACACATTTGGGCCAAATGGCAATTCTCTATCCATGCTTCTGCCATTCGAGAGAGCACTGATTTTTAACAAATTGTGAGAGTTTTTGTAAACAGTAAGGATTGTTTTGTGGGGAGAGGTTGGAGAGTTGAGTCGGTGGGAGGGTTGATTCACCCCATATACCTGTTTTATACTGCTGGCCAAAACAACACAACCAAACTACAAAAGTTGGAAATAGATTCCTGTTATTGCGATGTAAATGGCTGACCCACACTTTATAACCCTTTCACACAAAGTCGAAAAAACTGGATTTTCAAGACAAAATACCAAAGTGACGTTTATGGCAAGACCGTTTTTTTTCTTACTAAGCCCATATGTTTAACTTAGCGAATTTGTATGCAAAGCATAAACAAAGAGGGCGCACTGGTCCATCCAATGGCAGGATGCTTTACCCTGTGCTAGTTTTATCAAAGCCAACAGCCGTCTTTTTCTCTGCACAGCATGGGTGGGGGAAGAGTGGAGTCATTTACTTTGAGGAGAGTTTAGTCATGGTTCAGCTCTCTCTCAAAGATTTCTCAACTCTCCCCTTTAGTAATGAACATTTCTTCGATATATTTAAATAATTTTAATCAACTTGAGAAGTCCTGTGCTTCCTTTTTTTATGATAGATAGTAGGCCTAGCTCTATCCTATGAATTCAATACTGTTGAGAAAAAGTCATAGGACACTGTTATCATCATCATCATCATCATCATCATCATCATCATCATCATCATCACCATTACTGTATTTTTATCTATGTCATTTTCACAAATAACAGCAACATGCCTTGTGTCTACAAACAAAAACAAATCGTGGGACTCCAACAGATGTCTCAGATCTTGCTGTGAAGCTGAACAAGACCAGTGTGAGAACTGCAGCAAAAGACTTCAATATTGACAGAACAGCATTGCAACACTTCCAGGCTAAATAAAATGAAGACCCACAGGCCCCGTCTGAGTGAATTGACTGTAAAACCAGCAGCATGATCATCATCGCCCATATCGAAAGTGATTTTGCTATTCATATTAAGGATCAAGCCAAACAACTTCATGGCTTGTCAAAGCAAAATGTTCTTCAGGCAACATATACATTTACTATGGCAAACAAGTGTAGTGTTCCACTTTCTTGGAAAATTATGGCGATACATATAAATATTTTTTTTTTTTCTGCAGACCATTTGTAAATGGAATTCACTCCCAGATCATTTGGCCAGCTGCATGGAAAATGAAAAATTCAAACGTCTCCTTAAATCCAAGAGACACCATTTGTGTTGTGGTTGTCTCATTTTGCTCGATGCCAACTCCATAATTTCTACTCTACCTGAGAGTTCACTTGGTGTCATCCCTTCCAAATCCACATCCACATCCACATTCTAGAAAGCAAACTAAAAAGCAGAAGGGCACTTTTGGTTGTCTTTTAAAAAGAGAAATAAGCTCACTATTCGATCACCAGGAACAACATCCTTGGCCAGAATTCCTGCCTTCAACACACACAAAGCTAAGGAATTTTACACAAACCTTGCTGCAGATCGAGACAAGTACACGGGCAAGGCAGCTCAACTGGTAAGATGTTTGAATTCCATGCTGAAAAGCATGGGTTAGGTCCCAGCTGGCACCAGTGTGTTGTGTCCTTGGATGAGGCACTTTACCACACTTATCTAATCCTATCAGAGATGGATGTAAAGCTCAGAGGTCACCCTGATTGTAGACAACATTGTTGTATCTGTCAAAAAATTAGTAACGCACCTAACAGGCAACTTGTATCTTCATATGCGTTATGTGTTTGTTTTCTCCTGCCAGGAATATTATGGTGCTGTAAAGAGCCTGCAGAGCATGGTGAGGACCATGGATAGGTGCAATATATATCTCCATATATCATAGATCAAGTTTGAGCCCAATGACATTTTCAATTTAGGTGAAAAAAGAGTTCACACCGTCGAGACCACTAGAAGCAATTGCATAGCCCATATTATGTACTTGACTCAACTCTCCTCATATGATCAACTTGCCCTTATGGTTGGATCAAGCCTCCCTCTCTTGAGGAAAATTGAGTCACTTTGGGTCACAGGTTTCAATGGAGAAAAAAGTTAAGAACACTATTTTGTTCCCGTATGCTGTCACCATTAGGCAAATGAATGAAGACAATCTCAGAAGGCAGCAATGTGCGAGTAATATAATTGCCTGAAAAAGAGACAAAAACGTGAAGCCTGACTCAACTCTGCCACCTCTCCCCAATATAAGAAAGCTAAGTTTGAAAGATAGTCTTAAAGTACACAAACATGGGTAAGAAATGCTTTTCAATTCCATCAAGAAAGCGCATGCACAGTAATAATTGCCACAGTTGTGTCAGCTATAAGCAACCATGTGGTTTTCACGTTATTTTAGTTTTTCTCAGGCACCTTCACACACTTGTACAGCTAGAACCAGACAAAAGTGATATAATAACTGTTCAATGAAAATTCACAAGCCAAATGAAAGACAAGTCATAACAATATTCCAACCCACAGTGAAGATATAGGTCTCTCCTTCTATATATACAATATACTTTGATATGAATAAAAAAAGCATAAATACTGGTAAGGTCCCTCCATCTACACTCTTCTTTCTTTTTTATATGAAGAACAATCATGATGTCAAAGTCCTCCAGAAATAAATTCTGCATTTAAGAAGATCGCAGACATAAACGTAAACACAGTTTTCTTTTCTCTTCTGCATCAGAACTACTTTTGTTCAGCCTTGTGTTGTTAGTCAAGGCTACAGGTTTTTCCTGAGTCAAATGAGCAGAGCAAAGAGGAACCAAGAGTACAGTCAACCTCTGATTTTGTAGTCATAGAGTATACTGTAGTAGTCTGCCAATGCTTTCTTTGCTACCTTTTCTTCTGAAAGTTTGAATACATAAAGCTACTCAAATACTGTGGATGGATAGGGAGTCCAGGCTAAATCACACAGGAATTTAATCTGTATGCTAGTTTTGCTAGCTGTACTGACCGAGCTATTAAACCCCCTGGTGTGATTAAAAAACCCTCTAGAGAGTACATGAGAAAATTGTTACTGACGGTTACAATAGAACATCAAATAAGAATGATTGGATTGATGCTACAGATATCGATTCCTTCTTTTACTTCTACGACCACAGAAAGAAGGTCAGGAGGCATGAGCCTCACGTCTAAAAGAGATAAACCCCTTACAAAAGAATTTGAAAGAAGGTAAAATTATAATTAATTATACTACAAAACTTGGCCTCTTTTTCAAGTTGTTCTCAATCATGACAACCAACACTGATCAGGTGGCCCTCGCGAGCTGTTTCTTTACAAGAATATCCTTCAGACAGGTGAGAGGAGGACGCAATTTTGATGACAAAGTTAATGAATTGTATAACTCTTTCTGCTTGTGTAGCAATTAAAATAAAATTCTAACTAAGTTTGGATAAATTACTATTTTATTTATTAAGGCTAAATTTTCATGTCAAAGTATAGACGGAGTAGAAGTTTTATGAGGGGCATACCAAAAGATTTTCACATGACCATTAAGAAATGATGATAAAACACTGAAATTTGCAGTCAACGTCAATAAGTATCTTCACAGAATACATGCTAATTTTAGTGAATTTCAATTTGCTACTTTAAGAACTGGAGCAGTGTTTAGTGAACAGGGAATTTTCTATTCCCCTGAAACATCAAAATGGAGCACAATGAAAGCAGGGCAGGAATGAAGTTTTTGTTCATAAAACGCTAGCAACAGCAGAATATTTTTGTGGATGTGCATGCCTTAATTCAAACTGATTACCCAGCCTATGCTGTAATGAAATTTTGGTGCCAAAAATTCAAATCTGGGTTCATGAGCACCAAAAAATACGACCCCAATGCTCCTCCCTTGACTTGATCAGAAGAGAAAGTGTTGAAAATCAACAAACCCCTTCACGGACAACAAATCATTTCTTCATGGTAAGGTAAAGAAATTTTGGTATGCCCCTCATACAAACAGTGGAAGTGTGAGATCAAAAGAGGAAGGAATGGATGGGCTAAAGGTTCAGAAAAAGAGACCATTGTTTCCAAAAAAAGGAGATAAACTCATGCAAAAAAGAAAAAAGTGGAGACAGAACTTTAAGCTGTCACCCTTTCCCTTCGTGCTTGCATGGTTCAAATACTTGACAACAATGAATACTAGTTTGTACCATGGTCCCCTGTAGTGCAGTGGGTCCCACAAAATGGGTGTCATCTCCCCTCGCTGCCGAGTGACCGGTCCTGCATTACCAACTCCTCCCTCTCCACAGTGCTGCCTAGACTCTCCGATGACTGAGTCATGCTGTTCACATCCTTGATAATCATTTGAGCAATGAGTAAGGCCATTTCCTCCTGTTCCTACAAATAAACGAGCAATTGCTTATAAATGAAACAAAAATTAAGGTAAACATAAATACAACTTCTAAGTCAAAATCAATAAGTTTTGACCATGTCTCTCATAAAATCCTATCTGACCTCAAACAACCATGAAAAGAATCAAAACAGAGCAAAACAATTCATTTTCATTGATTTCAAGGCCTGTTAATCTCAAACTCAATAAAGCTTAATTTAAATGATTCCACTGAACTTGTAATAAACTTAAGTCCAAACTATGTTCCTTCCTTAATATTTTAACAGTCTAAACCAAGCTCTAAACAATATAAACAAAACTGATTCAACTTTTTAAAGCAAGCTATGCCTTAGCTTGTCGGTATTTGTACATAAGAACTTAAACTTAAACAATTTTATAATACTAAAACCATCTTTAGAAATGCATGCCCACACGTCTGTAAAGAAATTTCCATGCTTGGATAAATAAAGAATTATTATTATTATTATTATTATTTGTGAAGGTTATTATTGTCACTTGCAGTAATCTTTGTTGTCACTTTTATTTTTAGAATTACCTCCCCTTTCCCTAGTCTGCGGTTTGCACAGAAAATGAATGAGCTAAACTTAAATCATAGTGTTGAAGGAGTGGTGTGTGAATCGTCAGTCTTCATCAAGTGGTATTCGAGGTCGATTGTGTGGTATCTGTGAGTTCATCCAGATGTAACCAGCCTGTCCCCTTCTTTCCTAGGCATGTATTAGCAGTGTTCAGCTTAGAATAATAAGTAAATGTTAATTTGTATTATCTATCTGTCTGGTGTTGTAGAGTTCTTCAAGCTATCTTCTGGTTTTGTCGTTATGTGTAAGGAATGAGGCAAGCAGAAGTATGATGTTGCCTGTTGCTGTTTGTCCCTCTGCTTGTTTCGGCTATCGACTTCATTACTAGTCTTACTTTCTTCTTCTTCCCCCTAGTAATGCAGGAATAGTGAGTTCCCCACTCCAGTGGTAAAATAAACCATTCTTTACCTGCTGGAGTAGTACATGGCCAACTCACATGGCAAGCAGGAAAAGGCTCAGTTGCAGGCTCGTTTACACCTGTAAATAACACACTACACACCCACTGACAACGTGTATGTCTAATTTGATGCTTTAACCTATAAGATTTTATGAAAGAAGTCATAAGACTATGAGGTTGACCTCATAATACATCGAAAAGAATTTGTGGTCCCGATTTTTGCCTAAAATTTCTGTTCTAAACAAAAATTTAAACTTTTTTTCACACGGAAAGTAAAAATGTATCAATAATTAGGCGTTTGGTGTATAAATATAACCATTAAAGTTAATTTCGAGCTTTAAAACTACTTTTTTCTAGATAAAACAGAAAACCGTTAAGTCAGCTATTTGGAATTGTCCTGAGTTTTTGAGCCTGATCTTGTGTGGCATATTGATAAATATAAGGGGTATTTCTCAATCTTAAGCCAAACAATAGTTGCTGTTGCCTTGGTGGGATCTGCTCATTGAATAATACCAATGAGCCAATATAATAGATACCTATATAAAAACAGTATCATTTTAAGCTCCGTTCTTACAGCTTTCTGATGATTTATGAGGAACAGGATTTAAAGGGAGTATTTTGTTGTTGAAGTGAACCACAAGTGACCTTAACATCGAAAAACTGACCCCCGAAGGCAGCCCCACGGTCAACAGTCGGTAAATTCTTATTATGTGACGGCAAGGAGTTAATATCAATGTGATTGGTTGGCTGTTCAAGGTTACAGGCTGTGGCCGCTTGCATTAGTAAGATGGCCGTGAGAGGACTCGAACCCAGCACTTTGGGCAACAAAACTTAGATAATTTTCTAAACTCTTGCAAAAGACCAGGTGTTTATGTCTTTTGTAGTTTTTCAGCTCTTGCAATTCTTTATTGGAGAATAATAAAAGGGCACCCTGTATTTCAGCAATGGATTTACACTTCAAAGGGGGAAAAATAAACCTCAGTCAACAGCTTAATTTTAAAAGCTATCATGGTGTGGTTAAAAAGGAAGTAAGAGAAAGAGCAAGCTGACCTTTTCTTTATCTTTCCATCTCTTCAGAAATCCACCAGCTGCCCGCGTAAGGAGGAAAAGGAGAGTAAATAAATGAAAAGCAATGACTATTTGTATTGACAACTGAAGCGGTAACATGACTCATGATATAAATTATACAGTGAATAAGCTATAAACTTAATAATTGAATTTTATCTTTTTTTTGTGTGTAAATCAGTAAACAAATATTTCTATTACTGTAAGTTTTATATCAGATTATTTTTGTTCATATCTACTTGACAACGCATATAATATAAAAACAAATTTATTTTTATTAAAACCATTAAAACATTTTCTACTGCATTTCTTGCCACTTAAATAATTCCACAGCATGAAATGTTTCACACCCCTACTCACCTTTCTTTTTGTCGTTGCCGTCATGCTCAAAATTTGAGACAAACTGGCCAAGCTCATCCACAGAACCCAGAGACATACCGCCACTACAGTGAAAAAAAACAACACAGGTAAGGACTTGACAATAATGATAATTAAAGTATGGCAAATGTGAAGTGTTTTGAATAACGGAGTACTTGACCAAAAATTTGATTTTTTAAATCGAGTGTTCAGTATTAAAAAAAGGCTCTTTCCTGATCCTTTCAATTTTTTAAATTATTCGAATATCTTAATTAGAACCAAAATAACAGACTTTTGAAGTTACAAGATTGGTGCTGATCGAGAAAGTAAAAAATAGAGAAAATTAAGGTTGACATTTCGACTTTCATTTTCGAAAGTGCAGAGATATTTCTAGTTGATTGAAGTTCTAGATGGACTTTATTGTCGACCTCATCACTGGAATGCCTTCCCTTTGATTTAAATCATATAAGTAATGCAGGGGAAGGTCCACTGACTCAATTTTAGGAGCAAGACGTGCGATTCAAGCCGATTCAATTCATCTGTCTACCATAATGTTTCTCTTTGTCGTCCGAAGAAATTGCTTACTCCGACAAGTTAAATTTCAATTTTAAACAAATATGATGAACAAATTATGTAAAATCTTGACATAAGTAACTAAAAGATATTATTTCATTGGTTGGAGGAGACAGGGGTAAGTGCTTGCTTAAAAAATGATTAAAAGCTTAGAAGGACCCAAGATAACCTTAGCCAGTTCAATGCAAAGCTACGATAGAGACTTCTCACACGCGCAAAGCTGCTACACAAAGCCACAAAATCAAACTTTTCAATGATAAGGTGTAAAATGTGTAGGTTGGAGTAAAAAAAGTAATTATTGAGCAAAATAATGCATATTATGATTTGAAATTGAATCCTGAATGGTTAAAGGAACTTTTGAAGCTATAAACCATTTTGAACCCAGAAATGACCTCACTGTCCAAAATAGCCTCAAGCTCATTTCACATCTCTGCGCAAGGTGCCTCACAAATGGAATAAAATCCTACAACATTTTTTTCGACTTACTAATTAATTCAAGATTGAATATGCAATCAATGCTAGGTAACTCTTGTTTTGTTTTGTTTTGTTATCCATTTCCCTTCATACTGCCTAGGCAGTTTTGGGACCCAGCTCCAAGGAGCCAGGAAAAACTCTGAATCACAAGAAATGAAGACAGGCAGAGGACCGGTCCACTGTGCCTGATCTTGTGTGGCATATTGATAAATATAAGGAGTATTTCTCAATCTTAAGCCAAACAATAGTTGCTGTTGCCTTGGTGGGATCTGCTCATTGAATAATACCAATGAGCCAATTTACCACAGGGCAGGCTAGGCAACACACCAGGAAAAATTATGGGAAAAACCAGATGTCTATGTTTCAGAAGAGCTCTGATATACAAAAAAGTTTGGGACATTCCAAATGAGCTCTTTGTATCAGTAGTTCTTTATATCCATCAGAACTAATGTATTAACTTCTCATATCAAGTACTTCAAAATCTGCACTTTATTACCATCAGTTCTTTATGAGAGTATTCTTTAGAAACCTGCTCCACTGTATAAGCAACTGTTCAACAAAAATTCCTATGTCCTAGACTCATTATGGTTTTCAGGCATTACAAACAGCTGAACTATCCGGTGTGTCAACCCCCTACATACCCAGGGGAAGACCTCTTCCACAAGTCGTCTGGATTAAACATGTCCATGGTCATACTGAAGTCCCCTTCAATGGCAGCAGCGGCAGCAGTAGCTGGGGGAGGTCCCTTCTTGCCTTTCCTGGTGTCCACAGCCAGCAGAGTGTTGCGGGCTTTGGGGGTGACGGCCTCACTGGTGCTTTGGCTGCCGATGCTCAGCTCAGAGGATGCATCACTCTCTGGGGAGGGGGGGGGGGGGGAGTTGTGTGAGAATGATGGCATTTATATATCAAAATCCTTTTGTTTTTGTGAAAGTGAAAAGACACCTCCCCAGCAGGCCAATCACGAATTTAAAAATAAGGGACACGATTAAGAAGCTTCTTGTCAGGGATGATTATATAATTTATCAGTGATCATAATAAGAACAAGCTAAAAATAGAAAATACAAATTTTTGAGCTGGTGGCACCAATCAACTTGTCATAAAATTAGAACTTAATTTAATCAAAACCGACTCTTTAAGATATGAAAAACAACTAACAAAAACAGACACAAAAAAGCAGAAATCGGTGGCTCTGTGGAAGATAATCAGAACTGATCAATCATTGTTGACAATAGAAGGGCTGATCTGAGGGTCACGTGCTCATTCCTACCTTACCTAGGTACACCAGACTAAGGGGAAAAACAACACTGCAAATAGACTACCTTGCACTCACCTGATCTCCGATGGCCTTTGGGTTTATGATGGAAGTCCTCTGCAATCTGCACGGTGCTGACTAGATCGGACAGGTAACGATAATACACCTGGCTCTGCAGGTAGCTGGAAAAATACATCTGGGGGATGAACACAAACAATGAATAGTAGGACTTAATTTTTATTCTACCCATCAAAAATAAAATACCCTATGAGAAATTTTAATTTTTCTCAAAAAGTGAAAAAAAAGTGTGAGATTGTAAAACGATCAAACTTTCTGTGCAAGTTTATTTGAAATATGATTAGCAGCAAGTCTTTGATACAGGATCATTGTGAGATAAAATATGGATTTGAACCTCGTTGAGAGCTGGGTCTTGAGAACAATTTACAGCTTATTTAAGTATGAGATATAAAAGTATAAGATCAAAAGTCATAATGACAGTTTCCAAAGATAGAGTTGAACCTTGTCAAGAGTCTTGAGAACAATATCCTTGGCCTCCTGAAAGCACTCGGGCAAGGGACCTCCTTCCCGGCAGATATTCTCCTCCACCTGGAATCGGAGCTTGTCATCAAAGCCCATCGGGTGAGTGGCTTGCAAAGAGAAATACCTGCCAATTACCATGCAAATGAAAAATAGTTATTTGCTACTGAAAAAATAAAAGAGAAATAACAAAAAAAAACACAAAAACCTACAATTTTATTGTCCCAACAGGGTTGTTTTTGGCAACATCACATAGAAACCATTCAAAATTTTCAAAATCAAATGGACAAAGAAAATCCTTTTTCTGAAGTGATGTGGTTTCCATCGTCTGGATAGTCAGCTTTGGCAGATTTGACATAAGAATTTAATCTCAATTTCTTGAATAATAAAATCTTTGCAACTTAATTAGCTTCACTCCAATTACATAACTTTCTTTCTTTATCTTTACCTTTAGTACCTTTCGGTGTAAGGTTTAATTGCTATGCACAAACTTTCGCCACTGA
>JBCIKM010442856.1:0-10470 GCA_039654465.1 Melibe viridis | reverse complement strand
CAACAACAGCCCTGACTCCACCATACAGCATCAGTCCTGGGCCAACCATAGCCCTGACTCCACCATAAATCATCAGTTCTGGGCCAACCATAGCCCTGACTCCACCATACAGCATCAGTCCTGTGCCAACAATAGCCCTGACTCCACAATACAGCATCAGTCCTGGGCCAACAACAGCCCTGACTCCACCATACAGCATCAGTCCTGGGCCAACCATAGCCCTGACTCCACCATAAATCATCAGTCCTGTGCCAACCATAACCCTGACTCCAACATACATCGTCAGTCCTGGGCCACCCATAGCCCTGATTCCACCATACATCGTCAGTCCTGGGCCAACCATAGCCCTGATTCCACCATACAGCATCAGTCCTGGGCCAACCATAACCCTGACTCCACCATACATCGTCAGTCCGGGGCCAACCATAGCCCTGATTTCACCATACAGCATCAGTCCTGAGCCAACAATAGCCCTGACTCCACCATACAGCATCAGTCCTGGGCCATCCATAGCCCTGACTCCACCATAGATCATCAGTCCTGTGCCAACCAAAGCCCTGACTCCACAATACAGCATCAGTCCTGTGCCAACCATAGGCCTGACTCCACTATACATCATCAGTCCTGTGCCAACCATAGCGCTGACTCCACCATACATCATCAGTCCTGTGCCAACCATATCCCTGACTCCACCATACATCATCAGTCCTGGGCCAACAATAGCCCTGACTCCACCATAAAGCATCAGTCCTGGGCCATCCATAGCCCTGACTCCATAATACAGCATCAGTCATGTGCCAACCATAGCCCTGACTCCACTATACATCATCACTCCTGTGCCAACCATAGCCCTGACTCCACCATACATCATCAGTCCTGGGTCAACAATAGCCCTGACTCCACCATACATCATCAGTCCTGTGCCAACCATAGCCCTGACTCCACCATACATCATCAGTCCTGGGCCAACAATAGCCCTGACTCTACCATACATCATCAATCCTGGGCCAACCATAGCCCTCACTCCACCATACATCATCAGTCGTGGGCCATCCATAGCCCTGACTCGACAATACAGCATCAGTCCTGTGCCGACTATAGCGCTGACTCCACCATACAGCATCAGTCCTGTGCCAACCATAGCCCTGACTCCACCATACATCATCAGTCCTGTGCCAACAATAGCCCTGACTCCACCATACATCATCAGTCCTGGGCCAACAATAGCCCTGACTCCACAATACAGCATCAGTCCTGTGCCAACCATAGCCCTGACTCCACCATACATCATCAGTCCTGGGCCAACCATAGCCCTGACTCCACCATACATCATCAGTCCTGGGCTAACCATAGCCCTGACTCCACCATACATCATCAGTCCTGGGCCAACCATAGCCCTGACTTCACCATACATCATCAGTCCTGGGCCAACCATAGCCCTGACTCCACCATACAGCATCAGTCCTGGGCTAACCATAGCCCTGACTCCACCATACAGCATCAGTTCTGGGCCAACCATAGCGCTGACTTGAACACCTCGTTTACTATCGCCAAATAAAATACACCTCGAATTCAAAGCTCCAGTTTTCATATAAATCTAGGCAGCTTTTGGACTGTCTAGAGTGTACCACTTTAGTTCACATTTACACTCGAGTCATCTGCCTGCCCGTTCTCTTCCTTTCATTCAAGTTCAGCTTCGATTTAAAGTTTTAAGAGAGAGTGAGAGATTGAGAGGAGGGATAGGAGGGGACAACAAGGTCTCGCGTGTGTTCTTTTGAGCGAGGGTTTGTTTCGGGTCTAACGACAACCACCTGGCAAACAGCTGCAGAAAGCATTGCATGACATCAACGGAGAAATAAGAGGTATGACGACTAACACTACCTGCACCCTGCGATGTGCTTTTGTTGTTGTTGTTGTTGTTGTCCGAAACAAACCCTGTCCGAGGATGGAAGGGGAGGGCGGTAGCTTTTTCAATTGTACATCCACTAAAACATACCCAGTGAATAAGACGCGTGCAGACTATAGGATAAAACATGCAACGGGAGTTATAAATTTTTCTGTTTTGTTATCCATATCCCTTCATACCGCCTAAGCAGTGTCGAGACCCAGCTCCAAGGAGCCAGGAAGAACTCTGGATCACAAGAAATGAAGACAGGCAGAGGATCGGTCCACCGTGCCTAATCGTGCATGGCATAATGAGAAATACAAGGGGTATTACTCGATCTTAAGCCAAACAATAGTTGTTTTTGCCATGGTGGGATCTGCTCATTGATAAAGACCAATGAGCCAGTTTACCACAGGGCAGATTAATAATAATAATAATAATAATAATAATAATAATAATAATAATAATAATAATAATAATAATTCTGATAATAATAATAATAATAATAATAATAATAATAATAATAATAATAATAATAATAATAATAATAGGAATAATGATGATGATGATGATGATGATGATAACAATAATAATAATGATAATTATAACAATAATAAGGATGATCATAATAATAATAATAATAATAATAATAATAATAATAATAATGAGGATGAAATGATGATATAATGATAATAAGATTATTATTAATAAGAATAACAACAATAATAATAACAATGATAATATAGTAATAATCATCATCATTTCCTTGAGTTTCCATACCAAGCTGTAATGCAGAAAGTTATAGTACTTAGGATACATGAAGTATAAAACATGGAGAGAATATTCTTTTGAATATCCAGGCTGTACAAAATTCTCATAAAATGTAATTTTGTGTTTGCCTATTTTATTATTTTCCTTGGTGATCGTTCCAATTGAGTTTGTCATCAAGTGCAATTCCTAAATACTTATAAGTGGATACTCTCTCAATTTCTTTGTTACAAAGCATGATATTTTAATGCAATCTAAATTGGACTATAAAAAAAAATAATTAAAGTATTTTCAAATCTTATCATTGAGACTAAACTTGCCAATCAATCTATTACATTTGTGGTGGGCACTTCTACTTTTGATGCTTTCTTATCACTGAAGCTACCTTTTTCTGCTTTCTCCTGTCTTTGTTGCCTCGTCAACTTTCCAGTGGGCATCCAACATTTATTTTAATACCTTTTTGTTAAAAACACCAGGGTCCCAATTTATTAGATGTATGAGTACTTTTGTGCACAAAAGGGGTTTTAAGATCATGGGTCTTTGTGAACTGTATGTGTGGTGACTTTTATTGGATGTCTGGGGATTTGGGTTTTTTTTTGTTTTTGTTTTTTGTTGTTTGTTTTTTTTTTTTGGGGGGGGGGGGAGGGGGTTGTTGAGAGATGCTTATTTTTGTCATTGGGAGTCATATATTTGTGTGGCATGTTTGTATTTGAGAGATGAAATTAATTTTTCAGTGTAAATCATTGGTCCATCATTTGTGGTTTAAACATGTTCACTGTGTTACCTTAATTTATTTAGCTATTTCCCTCTTCATCACTCTTTGACCTTTGGGTGTTGTCGCTCCCTAAAACCACCAATAGATCTTAAAGCATACAACATATTTTTGTCACTGCTTTATTTATACTAGCTGTTTTTGCTATAAAACAAAGACATACAACCATGAACCTTAGCATAGACTTCAAGTTTGACACCCTACAAAAATAAGAAGATTCTATCTGGATTCTAATCCCCTTGCTTAGTATTGTGAATATGATGCTCATACATGGTCCAAATAAATTTGTAATTGGTCAAGTATCATTTCCGTTGGCCTGCCAAACAGACTGTGTTCTCTTAAGACAGCTGACCAGGCAAAGGCAGACCGATGTATCTGCTTTCCCACCTAAACTAAGGGGTTTATAATATCCTAACCTATACTAAAAAGAAATTCCAATGCTTTAAACAAATAACATGCACAATGGTGATCAAAAGCAGTGATAACTTAAGCTGGGCGAGGTTAAAAAAGTTGTTTGCATTTTTCTCCAAACCAGATAAAGTGTAGATGATTTGCTTTGCCTTCGGAGGGCAGAACTGTGCAGACTTTTGAGAATTATATTATTGAAAAAAAGAAAAAGTGTACAGACTAACTCTACTCACCTGAAAAATTGTGGTTAAATTGAAATATGATTGTAAATTGAAATACACTGTGTCATAACAGTATTTATTATTTATATTTCAGCATCCTCATAAAAAAATTACAAAGTTAAACTGTTTTTCTCTTTTTTTGTTGTTGTTGTTTAGTCTGCTTTGAAGTCAATCAGAATCATATGTACAATATAATTTTACAAATGTTTTTGTTACAGGAGTGTTATACCCGAGTCTTGGCTTCAGCGATCAACCTTGCCTTGTTGAGATGGCCAGAAGGAATCTATGGTAAGATCATCAATCATGCTTGTAGAGAATCTTGTTTTTATCTTTGTGGAATCACCTGTCTAAATATATCATGATATGATAATATGGGTAAGAAACATAAGTATAGACATTAAAATATATAAAAAAATACTTTTCATGCAGTTCAAAACAGACATAGGTCCTGCAGTTAAATTATCTGAACTATACTTGAAGTACTTATAAATAATACTAATCTGTTGTATGAACAAAAATTCTCTTAAAATTTTTAGCTGCTTGATTAAAATGAGGGAGGGAAAAGAAGCTTTTGTAAGTCTTTAATAAACATGTTGTTTCCTCCCAATGATATCTAATGCAAAAAGATTTGCTTTGTTTTGGTACGATAAATTTTTGAATAAGTTTTTTCCAAAGTGATACTTTATTTAACTTGAAGATTTCATTCATCAGGTCGCCAGATTGACGCCATCACTAGGCAAGAGCTGTGGGACGCAGGCCTCGTCTACCGTCATGGCACAGGACATGGGATTGGTGCTTACCTCAGTGTCCATGAAGGTGTGATGAAAAAAAATTATTTTACTAATTTAATGATACAGTATAGGTTCTTCTGCAGGTCTTCATCTCTGAACTCCTGTTGTTCTTCTTTGCTAGACTAAAGTCATTCTCAGCTGTATCTTATACGATGGTTTTCATCTTATCTCAAAGTTTAGATAACTTTTTTTCTAACAAAATAGTATTATTTTTTCGCACTTCATAACTTAAAACCTGCAAAGGAATTTTACTTCTTAAATTTCAACACATTTAAATGCAAGGTAATGCATATTGGTAAAAGAAATCCTGCCCATACATATTACATTGATTCTAATGGATCTAATGTGTTGTCAACAACAGTCTCAGAGAATGATATTGGAGTGATATTTGAGCTATGCTTAACTTTTGATGTGAATGTGCACAGCTGTATGAATACAGCTAATTGATTAATTGGCATTATTCATAGAAGTTTTAACTACATGACTGACAAAATATTTATTTCCTTGTACAAATCAATTATTCGTATAAAGAAGGGCTACTAGATTACTTCCATCCGTATCCCATTTACCTTATAGGGATTGTCTAGGATTTCTAAGATTACCGTCTATTAAGTACAGGCATAGGCGAGGTGATCTTATCCAGCTTTAAAAGATTGTACATGGTATTGATAATATTGACTGCAATAACTTTTTCAAATTTTCCCATGTCACTTTTACTCGTGGTGATAAATACAAGATATATTATGTCACGGGCTGTTCCACCTTAGTCAGGCAACATTCTTTCATAATGAGAATGATTAGAACTTGGAATGGCCTGTTTTTTGTAACCAAGGATTCAAATTCTCTCAATGGCTTTAAGAATTCTGTTGATAAGGAGTTACAATGTGTCTGTTCTATGAGTATGATGAATAATCATGTATTTCTGTATGTACACAATGTAATTTAATTTAATATTTTGACTCACCTATGTGTGATGTGAACATACTTCTGACTGATTTCAACAAACCACCCATTACTACGTGAACATTATTATAATTGCTAATGTATTTTAATTGGTCTGATTGTGTCTGGCAGGATAATACAATGCCCTTTTTATTTCTTTTTTTCAATTTTGTCTCTGTTATTATAGCTTATTTTGAAATGAGCATTACAGGCTTTACTGTAGCCTATTTAGCTCTTTATTATTTGATATAAAGATGTGATATGATATGATAAAATTTCCTTTTTTACTTTTCCTCAGAGACAATTTAGGCAAAGACATATTCAATTCTGACTTTTTTTTTTAGAGAAGCTTAAAAAAGATGTAGATGTTGATGAGATAATTTCCATTTTTCAGGTCCTGGAAGAATTGCCCTGGTTAACTCACCAACTGCGAGTGACGAACCTCTGAGCTCATATCAGTATTTCTCTGATGGTTTGTATAAAATATTCTACTCATTTTTCTCTCTGGTACAAATAAAGGCAATTACTGAGACAATAGTTCTTTGTGAATGACATATTTGTATTTAGCAGTAATTATCATAATTAATTATAATAATTGTAAAGTCATGTGCCGTTTTTGTGAAACACCAAACCTGAAACAAGACCTTAACCTTGTATAACAGGACCTTAGCTAGCACTATTAATAATATTAATAATAATATCAATAACAATAATCAGAATTATCCTACTACTACTACTACTACTATTAATAATGATAATTTTGATTTATGATAATAGTAACAATGATAATAAAATTTGTACACATTTTACAAAATGCACAGTGGTAAAAAGGTAATTTAATGCTATTTCAATTCTCATACAGCTCTAAAAAATCAATTATTGTTGTTTCATCAGAGCCTGGGTATTATGAAGACAACTCTTTTGGTATCCGTCTTGAAACCATAGTGATGGTCAATCCATACACACCAACGGTAAGTGTGTACATCAGAAGTCAAAGGATTTGGGTTTTTAAACTATCAAAATAATATGAATATGACGTAAAATGAAAGTTTCATTTCAGATATGACAGAAGCATGTCAAAGTCTAAAGAGATGAGTGAATTGATACAAAATTAGGAAAAGGTTGATGAGAGTGAGAAGGTGATGAAGAGAGGAAGGAGAAGAAAGGGGTAATGAGGGGGAAAATATATGAGGAAAAGAACAGCAGAAATACCACAATTTTAAACAATGAACAATGTAGATAAATAGATGGAAAAGTCTTGATTTTCAATTTCAAGCGCTATCCTGGTACCAGTCTCCCACGAAAATCCAAACTAATGATTAATTTACCTTCTTGGTGCTTTGATTGATAAAATATTGTTGATAATGGATGGCCATGTTATAATTTCCATTTCAGTACAAGACATCTGGTGAAAACTTTTTGAACTTCACAGCTATCACCTTAGTGCCTTTTGAAACAAATCTGATTGATTATTCTCGCATGACCAGCAAACAGGTTTGTTCATAGTTTATCATTGTTGTGGCGATGCTTTGATCACTTTACTTTAGTCATATCATTGTTCTAGTACCATCATCTGGGGTGACTTTGTCCAAATTACCCCATGCTCTTTGATGAACTGCTTGATTATTTGGGTTACCTAAATCACTTAGAATATTTTTCTTTTAAGGAAGAACTCTTGGCAACAGAGAGCGGTTGAAAACCCTTTATATATGACAACAATAGGTGAGATTTGTTTTGTTTTGTTATCCGTATCCCTTCATACCACCAAAGCAGTGTCAGGACCCAGCTCAAATAAGCTAAAAACTCTGGATCACAAGAAATAAAGACAGGCAGAGCCTAATCTTGTGTGGCATAATGAGAAATTCAAGGGGTATTACTCGATCTTAAGCCAAACAATAGTTGCTGTTACTGTTACCTTGGTGGGATCTGCTCATTGATAAAGACCAATGAGCCAATTTACCTTAGGGCCTTATAAGTGAGATAAATTGGGATATAGTCATCTCAATTGACAGTAGTCGCGATATTATCTGATTAATGTGTATTCTTTTATTGCCCCGAAAACATTTTAAAGGAAGTGTAGAATTAAAGAAACTAAATAAAACTGAAAGTAGTTGGCAAATCAAAGGCAAGAGCATCTGATAAGGGTTAGGACTGACAGAATCAAGGAATCATGAAAAGAAGGTAGATCATGTTTTTTATCACAATTAAAGGACATTATGAAGTTCCATAAATTGATAAATTTTTTGTTTGAATGTGAGTTTGTTTTTTTTAAACATCTAAAAATATTGTGACATTTTACCTAGTTGGTCAATATCCTGAACAAATTCTGTTTTTTTATAATTTTATCAGATAATCATTTCAGAACTTTCACACAAGAATTTTATAGGATATCTAAAGGTTTGAACCTAATACCCCTTAAAAAGCTGATATCATATTATTGCAATGACATTGATACCAGAGGACTAGATGAATAATTTGGATATTGGAATGGAATTGATTCAAAGATATCTACAAAAAGAAGCCTGCTTTTCCTAGATTATATATTATCCTCTTGATATTTTCTTACAAGGTCTATTGAGACGCTTCTTTCTGAAATATCCTTGTTTAGACCAAGAATGAAAGTCCCCTTTTCATTTAGTAAGGAAACATCAAAACTTGTATTTGTATCTTTCAGGTTTCCTGGTTAAACGAATACAACAGAAATATTAGGAACAACATTTTGCCGCTGCTGACGGGTGATCAGCTGGCCATCAACTGGGTTAATGCCAGAACTCAGACCATCAGTCTGGATGTGACATGCCAAGGAGCAGAAGCCATTTATCCCACAGCCGTCTTATTCATTACCACATTATACACTCTTTTCACAGCTCTGAGTACCTAAATGAAAATGTGCTTTAGTATATCTGATTATACAATTGGCTGATCTTGACACTTCCTTAGGCATCAATTTCCTCTCACACAAGTCCTGATTGTAAATGAAGTGGGGTCAATTTTTTTGTTGCCTCAGCTGACAATCAATGACGCAATTGTGATTATCAAATGATTTTCACCTGAAAAGCTTCAATTCCAACTGTAAAAAATTCTTTTTTTTTCAAGCTTAAAATTAAACACATGAGGACTAACAAATTACTTGACAATGAATTTATCTTGTAAATAACAAGAAAACCTCACTCAAATTATGCTCAACTCAGAAGCATTACCCGTCATTCATCAATTTAATCTTTACACAAAGCATAAGTGATGCAAATAAAGAATGTTAAAAAAAACAGCTTCTAATAAACATCTTTCCAATTAATTACTACACATCTCCAAATCTTATCCTCCTTCTATGAGTTGTATGAGCGATTGAAAATGCAAGTAAAAGAATGATTTTCCCATCTTTCATTTAATAATTACATTTTATTGATTGTAATTCACCTTGGTGTCAGTGATATAAAAATGATGTATAAAAAAATATTACACCAGACATTCAAAATCTCAACAATATTGAATTTAATCTCTAAGTGCCTTAAATTTTAGTACAATGCTTAGACAAGTTTGCATTAAATTTCCATGCGCTCTGTGATAAACATGTACAGCTCTTTGCACTTCTTTTGATTACAATCAATGGACAAAGAATGCAACACAGTCACACTACGCCATCTTTTAATACTTCAAAACATGATTTTGTACAAGTTGTAAATTGCATCAGTAAACTCATGTGCATGGTTATATATCACAAATAAGAAGAGATATCTATAATATGATGACAGTTAAAAACTATGCCTCAAGAAATAATTCCTCGGATTCTGCGTAAGATTGTGTTTTTGACAAAGGCACAGTACTGTCTGATCTAGTATCTTTTCTTATTTGATCTCCTACTTAAACTTTTAATCGGCTTCAATAACCTTGTTGCTTTTTTTTTTTTTCAATAAAGATCTGATTTTCTACATGCATTATCTAAGAAACATTAAAATGTCAACAACAATGAAAATATTTAGTTAGTCTGTATATTTTCTTTGTAATCATCTGATTTTGCAGAAATTACTTCATTGTGCTTAAGAAAATCATAATGAAAATATGGTTCTATTTAGGGCTGCACTACACAAGAGGGTCATAGAGGGAAAATATGGTTCAATTACAGTTTTATGTTGTTTATTTGGAGGTTTTAGAGCCCCATGACACAGGCGGATCATAAAGCAGCCCAGAGGAAAGTAAGATGAAAGAATTAATTAAAAGAGGGAACAGATCAAGCCATAAACAGCAGAGAGATGATTTACACTAAAAAATGAATATCTCTCAAAACACATATCGACACAACAGAGAGATAATTTACAATGACAAAAAATATCATCTCTCCTTACAAAAATAAGCAATGGCCATCACATATAACGGTAACAGCATTATGTTACAGGAAGACCCAGGATCTTTAAACCTTTGTGTACAAAAGTACTAAGCACGTTTAACTTGTGATCTTGCAGTCCATACACCAAAAGGCATGAAATAAGGGATGAGCGTTGAGTTGCAAAGAAAACAATAAAAACAGGACATCACAGAAAAGGGGAAAAAGTAAGACGATAGCTTAAATGTAAAAGAAAAGAAACAAGTAGAAGACCCCACCAGGGACTTGTTTGTTTGTTTGTTTGTTTATTGGAGGTTTTAGGGCCCCACGACACACGAGGGTCATAGAGGAGCCCAGAGGAA
>JBCIKM010442746.1:0-10470 GCA_039654465.1 Melibe viridis | reverse complement strand
CCCCCCCCCCCCCCCCCCCCCCCCCCCCCCCCTCCCCCCCCCCCCCCCCCCCCCCCCCCACAAACCTACTTCTATATACATGTTTTACTACAGCGTATCTGAAAGGACAATATTCCCAGTCAGCCGTCAAGCTGTCTCCTAGTTGCGGTATTTGTCCACAATGCCCCAAGTATTTTATGTTGTGCATTCCTTTATATTGTTCAGCCAGGAGGTTCTTCTTCTTCTTCTTCTTCTTTTTAATAAAAATCATAATAATGATGATAATAATAATAATAATAATAATAATAATAATAATAATAATAATAATAATAATAATTCTTTATTCATTCAAGAATGGAAATTTCTTTATAGACGTATACATGGGCATGCATTTCTAAGGATGGATTTAGTATAATAATATTGTTTAAGTTCTTATGTACAGTTTTATACTTGACAGAAATTAAAAAAAATAAAAAGAGGTAAAAGACTGACAAGACAATCTGGACTGGCCTTTAGTCGTGATTGTTACAAGCAGAGAGGAGCACTGATATAAAGAACCTTTTTTTTTTTTTGTTTATTGGTGGTATTAGAGACCCACGACATACGAGATCATAGAGGAGCCCAGAGGAAAGTAAGATGATAGATTTAATTCAAAGAGGGAACAGATCAAACCACAAACAGAAAAGAGATGATTTACACTAAAAAGGAAATATCATCTCTCAAAACACATATTGACACCACAGGGAGATGATTTACAATGACAAAAAATATCATCTCTCCTTACAACAGTATTATGGTCCAGGAAGACCCAGGATCTTTAAACCCCCTTTGTGTGTATTGAGGTACATTTAACCTGTGACTCTGGAGTTATGTACCAAAAGGCAGTAAATAGGGGATAACCACTGAAAACTTAACAAGACAACAAAAAACAGGACGCAAAAGAAAAGAGGAAAAAAATAAGACAATGCCTTCAGAGTAGAAGAAAGGAAGTAGAAGTAGAAGAGCCCACCAGGGACTCCCACCAACCGTCTGCACATAAAGAGCAGCTTGGGACATTGTAATATAGATGAGTATTTAGTGTATCGCAGTTCTTTAACTCAACCGGGGTTTATGTAATTATTAAATGCCATCGGTTCATTATACCACCAATTGAGGTCTCCTGGGCACAACATTTGGAGCATTTTTTGTGGTCATTCAGTAATGTTGCAGAGACACAAGTTACTGCATCTAGCAAATAAAATCTTAATAACAACTCCTCCTGCGTGTTTTAATGCCTTTTCTTAAAAGGTAACACCAGAGAGAAATTGAAAAATGCCTCAAAAGGAAAAACAGTAAAAATTGGTTAAGAATTGATAAAAATTTATGGAACTGATTACTGATGGTTTTCATTTATTTCTTACCAATGTCCCCATTAATGTTGATGCACTGTTTGAGTGTAGAGCTTTTTATCAAACCAAAATCTATTTGGTATTTTCAGTTTCAAATGATCTTGAAGTCCACTGAGCTGACACTACTCCAAATCTTGATAAATAATCTTATTATAAAGTGTGTAAGGTCATGTAACCCAATTTCTTCAAACATGAAAGCTTTTGTAACTAGATCTTAAAAACACTCTGAAAGATGACATGTTTGGTTTTAAAATGTCAAAGATGTGCCTAGAACCAAAAAATGAAAGACCTAAAAGTGCTGTTTAATTTTAGTTCTTAAAATTTGATTAGACAAGCAAGCAAATCTGATTCGTTCTGTCTCATCTAAGCTTTCGACAATTTTTTCCTAGCATTTTATTTTTAGAAGAGTGCAGCTCAACTCTATTCATCATGGCTCTCAACAATTCTTGGAACCACCCACTACGCACCAGTCCAGGCAGTGCAACATAACAGCACATTGTGACATGCTGCTTGTCTGGAGACGGACATTGCAGACTTGCCTGCAATCTCTTTCCAGACAAACATAGCCAACTGGTTGTAAACTGGGGCCTACAAACCATCTCGTTCTGGCCAGCGGATATGATGCAATTCACAATTTGAGACAGTATTAAGACTGGGTAGACACACAGAGGAGTCTGATGTTACTGTCCCCTCGGTTATTTTGCAAAGCTAAAACCCAAAATTTTGCAAGCCAAAATGCCAATTTTTGCAATTCCCCATCAGGTCATTCTAAGTAAAGGAAAGGCTGAAAAAGTGCCATAATAAATGCAATCACAAATATTATGCAGCACTTGTTAATAATTAATTGTATGAGTTAATACTGTTTTGAGAATTTGATTTTTTATCCCTTTTCATCATCTTGGGCTTTGTCCTTATGACAATTTTTCCAAATTCAGAGTCTTCATTGTAGGACACGGTACTGTGTGCCTATGTATTTGTAAAGTTGACACCCAGAGAAAAATCAACAAGAGCCTGCAGCCTCAGAACTTGGTTTAAAGGACACAAGAGATGAATAAATATTACATGGCTTACAACAAAAATAAAATAAAAGAAAAAAAAAAAGAAGAAGAAGACATCAGTTTTAATTGAGTTTGTCTCTAAACATTGATCCTAACCCTCCATTGTGTGTCATGCATGCTAGGACCAAGTGACCGAGGGATCCATTCCATTGTTCCTACGCTTTGCTGTTACAAGGTACTAAATCAAGATTTTCTTTTACTTGCCGTGAAGTAGGGGAAAACTTGATGAGCGAAGCATTGCAATGTAAAAATACTAATAAAATTGTAGGAAAATTTTTCAAAAGACAATGACAACATGAGGGTCTGAAAAGTGACAAAATTTATTTTACCAAAAAATTGCAACTAAAAATCACATCCGACAAAATGAACAAGGATAAAAATTACATTGTAAAATAAAAACTATACAATAAAACTTTGTTTGGTTTGTCACAACTCTTGCAATCATATTGGCAATAGACGAAAGTTCATATCAAGATTCTATGATTTATTCTACAAGTATCACCCTACAAATTCTCCATTCATAATCAACTTGCCAAAAAGCATTCCCAATCATCATCATTCTCACACTCACACTTAATAAATCAGATCTTCCACTCTCATCCACTCTGTTTGATCTTCAGTACTTGAATATTCCATACGCTGCTGCAACACAGAAAAGAGAATCCTGAAAAGCAAAAGAAAAGACCAACAATGACAATTTAAAAAGAAAATAAACACACCAGCCTACTGCAGAAAAAAATTCAAAATATCAACCAAGAAATGCATCAGAGAGCCACAAGAGAGAAAGTAAAAGGTTTTCAACAAAAAAACCACAGTACTTAATAAACTAATCAGATTAACCCTTGTAATGCAGGAGTAGTGAAGTTCTACGGGGGGGAAAACCCCATTTCTGGCCATCCTTTATTTACAGGAGTAGTGTACTTCCGATTCACAGGGTGAGCGGGGAAGGGCTAGGTTGTGGGTTAGTTTACACCCAAAGTTAACACACTTCACATCCCCTGACATTGTCTGTGTCTATTTTGATGCTTTAAAAATGAGATTTCACAAAAGAAGCCACATGACTATGACTATGACAATGACCTCATTCTACATCAAAAGACATCAACAATTCAAGACTGATAATCGCAGCTGCAAAATTTTTGTTAAAATTTCTGTTTCAAACAATAATTTACACTTTTCTGAAAACGAAAGTAAAAATCTACCAATATTCAAGAGTTTAGTGCACACTCATAGGCATATAATTTTGTCTTGAGCTTTAGAACTATTTTTTTCTCTGAATATAGGAAAAATAGTATTTAGGCTATTTGGTATCGTTTTGAATTTGTTATTAAAAAAGATAAGGAGATAAAAACAGTACCATTTTTATCTCTGTTCTTCCACCTTCCAGGTGTGTTTGTCTAACTTCAATCGAATGACCGTTTAGTGTTTTGTGATACTAAACTCAATACTAACATTGAATAGTGAGTAGTATTCATGAAAATAATTTCTTTTTATTTTTTTTATTTTCTATCCACTTCTAAACAAAATAATTTTTAACCCATAGATTGATTTTATTCCCTTTTAATTGGTATACAACATGATAGACTTCACATGCATACGCAAGCCATAAAAAGGATCATATTGAAGGTGCTCTCACTTCGCTGAGCAGCCGAAAAAATTCCTGGAAAACCAGGAAAAAATTCCAAGCACCGTCCGATCCTAATTAAAGAGTTAATCCTTTCCCTATCGAGAGGGAGACTATGAATTCATTCACCTCTACCCGCATGGCTATAAGACAAGATAGCTTTCATCTTAACTCTTAAAACGGCGGGCCATTTTCTAAGTTTATGGCGGGCTACATCTAAGACAGATTTTTCACCTGTGACTTGCAGTCCAAAAACACTCACTAAACGGCACAGATTTAACAGATGATCATCATTTTTAGTATCATTGTAACAAAGAAAGATTGAAGAATAATTCTACGATGTTTGTAGTTTGATGTTCCTGTTTAAAGAATAAATAAATAAATATATAAAATTCATGACTAACCTCTGAATTTCTCACGAAGTGGATTTCAAATATATACTCCATCAGTATTTGTTATTAGTATAATCCAAAAGGAACAAAAGGAACTTTGAATTTTAAAAATCCATCAAGGAATTTTTTTATTTTACACTTATCTATGACTGAGACAAGGAGTGGGTGTTTCCCTATCAAAATTCGTATCAGTTACTGTTATTGTCACCCCTACTGGAGCTAAAATCACGATCAGAGGTGACAAAAACACTGTCATCATAAAGAACTGACATATTTTCAGCAGAAAAACGATTAGAAGGCACCCTATGTCTTTTAGTTTGATTGTTATCACCTATTACTATAAGCCTCTAAGCCTGAGGTAGTGAAAATCCTAACAAAAGCTAAGACAGTGGAATTTTATCTAAAAAAAAAACACCATAGAATTCAAACTGGTGCTATTTTCTTGAATTGAACTCTCAATAATAGTATTCTGCTTGTGTGTCAAAGTGTTTATAGGTAAAATACTGATCAATGCTGGCAGCATTGATCACCTTTTTAAGAGTTAATTTTTTTTAAAAATGAAATAGATATGTTGAAAATAATTTTTGTTTAAATATGCTTTATTGAAGCACTGCATGATTTCTCTGTGAACCTCCAGGTTGGCAGATGGACTGTTTTCTACCTTATTCAGATACTTAATTTTTTTTTAATTAAAGGGAACAATAATAAGTACCTACTTTGAAGAAAACTTACATTAATAAAAGTATCTTGGGCATAATTGTCTGTATCAGAATCCCAGAAACATCTGCAGGCCATTCTAGGAAAAAACACACAGACAAAACTTAAGGTTTAAAATAGATACAGCAAAAACAAAAAAGGTTTTGACCTGGACTTTTGTTGATTCATGAGGGCCAAATCACGAATGTTGCGATATTCCAGAATAAATCAAAGTATTCTGCAATTTTTACTGGATTTTTTTTTTTAAGTGTGCACTGATTTGGCAGATAATTCCAAAACAAAATTTTTGAACAAAGAAAAAAAAAATGATACTTGCCCCTACGACAAGTGAATAAATCATATATTTTTCTATGAGACATATAAGCATGAACAAAAATTTTAACCAAAAAAAAAAGCCCATCCATTTTCACTAGTAGTAAGAATTAAAAAGAATAAATCCCTCTATAACCAAAAATAAAAGGTTTGATAAAAATTAATAGGCATATAAACTAATGCCATCTGCAAACAAATTTTGTACATCAATATATAAAAAATTCCTTTCCCAAAACACAATGCGTTTAACTCCTCCCAGGAATTCTATTTCAGCTCTAATGTGAAATCGGTGTTGTTGTACAGGTCTGAAACATGGAGATACAAACTTTCATCGACAAGTGCCTTCGACAGATTCTCCACCTTAAGGCAAGATGTGGGGAGATTTCCAAAACCTTTATAAAACGGTTTTTCCCCTTCATATTTGTAAAAGAGAACTAAACATATGATCAAAGAACACTTGTGTTAAAAAAAATTGAAATTTTATTAAAATGATGAAAAAATGGCCGCCATATTGGATTTTTTAGGGAAAAAAGAGTACATTTTTGAAAATCTACTACGGCAAAAGTAGTTAAGTTACATATACAATTTTTTGTATGTGTTTCAAGAATACATTGAAAAAGGTAATGGAGAAGTTTCATTGGTATAAGTTACATATTCTAAAAGTTATGACATTTTCAAATTTGACAATTTTTCGGACAATATTTTTACAACATTTTCTTCAAATATTATGGCTGTAATTTTAAAACTATTAAACTTGAGTGCTTCAAACTTCTACATTATTTTTTTTAAAGCTGTCTAAATGTGCATAGTAAATTTCACTAAGTTTGCTTGAAAATTGTTCAAATGATAGATTTGTAAAAAATTTTGGTGCCGTGAAAATGAAGAATTTGAGAAAATCAAGGTTAAAGTTACAAACATAGTACCCATGAAGAAAAACTTGTTCTATCAGTCTAAAATGCATTATTTTACCACTCCCAGCCCTAAGAAGTGAAAAGAAAAGCTATCTTTAAAAAATCCTCACAAATTTTACAAATTTAGAGTGCTGAAATGGAACATACCCTGGTAGTGAAAGTAATAAAAATGCGCAAATCAAATAAAAAAAATGAAATGGAATGACAAAGTGCCAAATTTGGACTTGTTGAAAAAAACAACTATTCAGCTTCCAATAAATGAACAAGTCAAGAAGAGAAAATGGCAATGGATTGGCCATACTCAGCAGAACCCTTGACTGGAACCCCCAAGAGAGATGGAAGAGAGGATGTCCCAAGCAGACCCGGAAAAGAAGCTTGTAGAGTGAGCTTGAAGCCTACGGTATGACATGGGAAAGGCAAAGGTACAAGCCAAAGGCACGGATGTGGAGGAATATTGTTGAGGCCCTATGCTCCACAAGGAGAGAAGAGGATAACGTCAAGCCAAGTAAGTCAAGGAATTCTATTAAAAATTATACAAGATTTATGCAAGCTGAGGGAGAACTTTTGACGAAAAGAAAGGAAGTGCTTCAAAACATCAAAACATTCAGGACACTATTGGCACATCATCAGTATCAGAATCCCGTGTAAAATGAACACAGCAGACACTGTTGATCTGTGTACAGACTGAACTGTGGAATGTGTCCTTCAATACCTGATTCAAAGAAGAGACTGTAATGCATCAACGGGGAGGAATACCTTTCACAAGTTAAACATCAAGATCAAGATATAAATTAAGTTTCAATAGTACTTCTTAAACTTACTTGACTCCTTCTCCCTTTTGCTCCCCAATGACAACTTGAACGACAAATTTGTATCTGTCATAACCCATATCTGGAGATGACAAAAAAGAACAGATGAATATTCAATCTTTGTCAAAGGACACGGCTTGTGTGCAGCCTTTTGACCCATTTGAAGTCTTGGTCTTATGTATATAAAAAAATCATGCTCTCATGTCCTCAACAAAAACACTTAAATATGACATGGAAAGCATATTTTTTAGAAACATTTTCTTAATCTGAAAATAAAATAAAATTGATTGGACTAAAATAACTCAAATTAAAAAAAAATGTGCCAAAAATATATCACTGAGAGGATTTTCAGTTAAAATCAATTTAAAAAAACCCCACAGCAGTTTTGCTTCTTTGATTTTTCTCATTTACCACAAGCAAAAATAATTTCCTGGCTTATCTTAAATTCACATTGAATAAACTGTAAATTGAGCCTTTTAAAACTAAGATCAAGATTTGATTCTCTAAAAGATCAAACAGTCTTTAACTCCAAAGACAACCTGTAACACTTAAGGGACAAAAGAAATTGTTTTCAAGATCCTAAGAGCACAATTTATCCATAAAAACACAAATTTGAGCACCAAGTATTCCCTTCACAGGTGTATGATGTCAGAGTAACCAAATTCTTTTATGAAGGGTTTTCTAATGAAACATTTTAGTTAAGAATCAAGCATCATGTCTTGTTTCTGTAGCATTTTCAAGGTGAATACCTTTTAATTTATTTTTGATACTATCAGCAATTTCTTTGGTCCAAGCAGTAGTCTCTTCTGCGCTGTAGTTTTTTCCGGTCAGCTTTTCCCCCAGGACAATGTGAATGGTTTCCTTCACTGACACTGGTCGGAATCTGAAAGAAAAAAAATTTCAATGAAGCGTCACCAGTGATAGGAAACAAAGACATCATCGAGTGAGAGAACCAGAAGTGTCCAAGACTAAAAATAAAGTTTTGTAGTTTTCCGATACACTAGGCAAATTTGACCTGCGCTAAAACATAAAAAGACGGTTACAATTGAACAATAAGTTCAAAAGTTATACCCTTTCATATTTCTGCTTAACTCTTTCCCTACTTGGCTCAAAACCACAGCTAGACCAAGGTATTTTGTATCTGCAAATCTTAGATGATAGGCACAACTACAAATATAGCAATTGTGATTTGTTTCAAATAAAAAGTCCAAGGTGCTGCATATCAAATGGAAAGAAAACAAATATACTATCATAAAATGAAGATTTTATTTATTGCAAGATGTAATTGTGTAAGATGACAGGCCAAGAGCTGAGATGAAGATGGCAAAAGACAAAACAAAAATAACATGCATTTTTCAACTTGCAGTCAAAATATCTCTTCCCCAGGTACCCAAATAGGTAAAAAGGTCATTGTGTGGTGCAGGAAATCCCAGACCAAAGTTTAAAGAGTAGAATGAATAAATTTTCTTGTCACCACTAGTGGCTGCTTCATTACCACTCATCTCGTCTTCAGGCCTCACCTGGGCCTCACACACAACCAAAATTGACCCCTTTCCAAGCATGCAGGCAGAAGTAATGAAAGAGTCTCAAGTTTTTATACCAGAATACTTTGATAAGGGAATTGGAACCAATTGTGTAACTTCAAAAATGTAAAATGCATTTTTTCTGAGTAAAATACTAGTAAAAAAAAAACCCCTGCAAAATGATAAGTCCATTTTGACTGTTGGAAATGTAATTTTCCCAAAACTTTTTTTTCTGACTTCAGGTTTCCAGGTTCTCATACGACGATACAAGTTGTTCCATTTTAAAAATGGTACATGGCCTAAGACTTAATCAAGAGAATGTAGATAAATCCAAAACACTAACCACACACAGATTGTTTTCTCTTATAAGCCTGTAATCTAGCAAATCCAAGCGCAACAGCTCTTGCGTAAAAATGCAGTTCCACTGTGGCCAGCTAGATGAGAGCATGGGCTGCATTAACACAGTTTTTGTTGCTAATGATTGGTCACTAGTTCACAAGCCTATATGCAGTTTTTACAGGTTTAAGGTCAATCAGAAAGTCTTGATCATCACATATTTCTTGAGTTGGAGCTTATTTTTGTATTATCTAAAGGGAAAGACTTGTTTCATGTCATATCAATTAAGCCCATACAAATTCTCAGAACAGATACATATTTTCTTTATGCACCTATCAGAAAAAACCCAATTTGCGATAATAGCTAAGTAAAGAAAAGCAAACCACAAAAAATTTGCTTTTGAAATAAGAATTTCCTTGCTTCCTAAGTTTCATGAGTAAAATTGTTCTTGGTCTATCTACATGTAAAAAAACAAACAGACAAACCATACTCTATATTAAAAGACAAACTCTCTGCTCTTTCATTTGATGTGTAATATGACACTTTTGCAATTTATATCAATATGTCAGCAGTACTTTTCTTAGTAGTACATTTATGTTTTTCTCACACTGCGAATGCCTCCGGTGTAGAGCCCAGAAATACCTTGGCAGGGAATGAGTTAATACTGGAAATAGATAACGTAGTAATAAAATGTAGTGACACTATTCATCCCAAAGTTCATTCATTAAAGTTAACCACCTGTAAAGACATTTAAAGTCAACATCGAACGCAAGATTTGTGAGCCTTTGTTGTTTCAACATGATCTGAAGCATCAAAACTGCCGGCAGACAACTAGAGTACCTAATTGGGAGACAAAAAGTGACATCACAACTCAAATTGATACCACTGTTAACAAACCCATAAAGCGTATTTGTAAAGATTAAAAGCGGACAGAATGCATAAACAAATGGAAAATGTCCAATGTGTACCTTTGGCAGTACAGGGGGTCCTGTTAGCCAACAGAAATTAACGAAAAAGAACCTATGTGAGGCTGACCAATCAGAAAATCAGATATAATATTTAACACATGGTACTGTGATGAGGGAAAGGGCGTGTAGGTAAACACAGACAGCAGTCTTATCAAATCAGACTGTTGAGGATGGGTGTCTAGAACTAATTTCTCATAAGAAGGATTTTTTGTAAGAAAAAAAACGGCGATGAATCCTGTCTAATATATCTTGCTGCATTTATGGGTGAGAATGATGCAAAAACTGTTGGCACGATTTTGAGATTAACGCAAGGTGTTCAATCCAGTTCAGGATCTCTTTCATCATTCTTCTGTTTATAACTTGCTTGCTGGAAAGATGGCTGTGGTTACGTATGTAAGTGTAACTTTGTTTGAATGACTCGTTGTGCAGTGACCCGTGACTGACTGGATGGTG
>JBCIKM010442635.1:0-10470 GCA_039654465.1 Melibe viridis | reverse complement strand
TGTGTGTGTGTGTGTGTGTGTGTGTGTGTGTGTGTGTGTGTGTGTGTGTGTGTGTGTGTGTGTGTGTGTGTACTCTATCTCTCATCCTCTTTAATTCTCTCTCCGTCTCCCCCGCCCTCTTTATCTATCTATCTCCCCATCTAATACACACACACATTCTCTTCCTTTATCATTTTCTCTTTATCTCCCGGTGCAATTTATGATCTTAATAATTAACCAATCTTTAGTGTCACCATCTTGCTGAAAAGTTATCTACCAAATAACTTGACCATACTAAACGACGCCTCTTTTCTTGTAAAATATAGTAGACTTTTACTTTATTTTGTTTTTCCTGAATGAGAAACTATCCAACCAATAAATTTGACCCAAACTCTATTCATTTTAACCCGTACTTCCAGTCAGCAATGTCCGTTTGGCTCACTTACTCAAGCAATTTCTCGGACAAACTTATCACAAATCAGTCGAGTATTCGTCTTGCAAATCTCTCTGACAGTCGGACAAACCCGTTTCCCCTTTATCAATTGTTCATCTACCCTTTTGCTTCATACCCTAAATCTTCTCTTACAACTCTGTCCATTACTTACAATATAAATGTAGGTCAAATTCGTATGATTCAACTCATTTTCTTTTTTTCATTTCAATTTTTTTTTAATCTTAACGTCTGCTTTCACCATTCTAGAAATGTCTAAATGTTTGTTCAGGACGTAATAACAACTCGTACCAATTTTTTTCCGAACGAATTATCTTCTTCTGTCCCTTTTTAAACTCAAAGAAACGATTTTCCTCTATAAATTGTTTCTCATACAGAATCAGGTCACACTAGAAATGAAAAGAAAATTCTGGACAAAAAAAGGTAATGGCCATCCCATCTAAGATCTACATTTTGATAACACGAAGAAGCAACTTGTAGGGAGTAGATAGTAGAAATGAGATTGTGCGTTAAATGATTTATTTTCATCAATATTTCTTTGTTCACACAACCAGATCTAGTGTTCATTCTCTTACGCCGCACAGTGTGAGAAGGTTACTTTCAGAATGACATGAATGAAACAAACTAATGGTCTGGAACTTTTAAACAAACTTCAGAGCACCGCATGAGTTTTGGAAAGACTGATTCATACCCTTATTATGACCTGAAAACATTGTTATAATACAGGGTGATCAAAACGCATCCTATGACATAACTAGTATCTTTTTATAAGTCTAATATTACAGAATATAGCGGTGATTACATGCCGCTGTTAACAACAGATAGAATTATTTTTTCATGAAGTCTCTCCACCCTCGTCACTAACCACACATAAGGAACAGAGGGTCTGAACAGTGAGTCCGTCTGAGATGGGTACAGATATGTACATATAAAGAACGAACGTTATAGAATCATAGAACGCTACTTGTTCCCAAGCTGGAAAGCTCGGACATCATCCTTTATGGCATGATAGGTCAGTCGATGGGGCGTCATTGGGCGTCCACGCTGAAGGCCACGGGTTCGATTCCTGACGGAGGCATGGTGTCAATAACCTGGAGTGCCGCACTGTGAATGATGTCCTGGTTAGCCAAGTTTAGGAAGAAAAGAGGAGCAGGCACTGGTAATAGATGAAAATGAATAGCAAATAGTATAGACACAGTGCCGAGGTGAGTCAAAGCCATAGAGAGAAAGGAAAAAAACAGGAAGACGTCGGAGGAGGCTTTGACTTACCTCGGCACTGTGTCTATACTATTTGCTATTCATTCAAGTTTACCTTTGAGACAGATAAATGAGAAAATGTCTCCCATTACGGAATGAAAAAAAAATTATTTACAGATTTTTTTTTTATTTACTTATCATCGAAATGGGCTCGGAACGCTAAATTTAGCCTCTTAGAGAGCGGTTCTTTTCTTAAATGCTCTGCAGTCTATTAGGACTTGCCCCTTTAAATTGACGCTTATGTGTAGCAGATCAAAATAATTTATTTTTTTATCATACAAACAATAATATTCACCAGTTTTAAATATTCTACCTCAAGTCATATGTCTTGGTTAACAAAAGCAACCTTTTTGTCTGCAATTCTTTGCTCCCAAGGATTGATCGGTGAGCCCCCCCCCCCCCCCACCCCCACCCCCATTTCCTCCCCCAGCTCGTGACATGCGTTGTCTGGCTATGGCTGTGAGAAGTTGATGGTCTGCTGTGGCGGTGGGACTGGACTGTGGGAAGTTTACGAGTAGTCTTATCTCATAGTACTTTCTAGACATAGAAACATGATCTGATGTGCCTTTTTATGCTTTAAGTGACAACTTTAGTATGCTCTTATAGCATGTCTCTGAAAGGAGTGATACGTGTGGAAGTAATACAATCTTATATGTTGTCTGTTGTTTTTTTATACGAACTGGTCTTTACAAAACTAGTTTTTATTTTCAATATCGGTCAGTTGATGAAGGGGATAGACCCTGGCTTCTTAATCAAATTGATCATGTGAGAGCTAACCTTGTAAAACATGCTCAATAACACGCCTCCATTTCGGTCTGCTAAATGAACCAATCAGTTGGTTCGGTCTACAGCATATGAAAAGAAAATCATTGGTGAGTGGACCGTTTCCTAACATCTTTTCCTACCAGTTTCTCTTCATTTCCCGTGTTCAAATCTTTATCATTTTTTTCTTCTCCACTTAACACTAACCTTTGTACAAGTGTCTTAAAAAACGACCACACGATCTTTTTCTTTGTTTGAAGTTTTCGTCACTGTCCAGCTAATTCTTCACCACCTACCAACATTGAAATTTCCCAACTGTCCGCGAGTGGGCAAATCACTCTTGATGTTCAGGGACACTTTTCGACCCATTACATCTGGATAACATTCGCCTATTTTTTTGTTTGTTTGTTTTTATTTTATTTTTATTTTTTTGGTATTAAGGCTTTAAATTTTTTTCTGCCTCCTTGTCAGCTCTATTCACTCTTGGGTTTGTTTATGTGGGTTTCTTTTTTTTACATTTTTCATTCTCTCATTTTACATCTCATCGATTACTTTGATTAGAGGCATAAATACCTTTAAGGTGTTCTGAAAAACAAAACAAAATAAGTGAGCCCATAATCGGCCAAATTTGTATGCCTTGTTAGCATTGGTGTGTGCTTGCAACTACGCCAAACTCAACAATGACCTTGTTACCAGTATTTTAAAAAAGTTAAGACTCTCATCCATCTATCAAGTAAGCTTTTCATCCTCAGATCCATCCATCTTTCTTTTTTTTCATACACACACCCATCGCATTTAAAGCTCATTTTACAGCGATATGGTTTGACGTTTAGCAATTTCTCTCCCGACGATTCCCTTGATAGGAAAACAATTCAATTCACCCAAACAATCTGCCTTTGGCCTTAGGCCCCATCTCCAAGCAATTGTCTGGTTCATTAGAGGTCCGTCAAAGCCAAGAAAATAATCGCAAAATATAAAAAAACAATAACCGCAAAAAAAAAATAACAGCTTACGCATAGCCTACTCTGTGTGATTCGGAGACTTGTATATTTTTCACTCTTCTACTAAGTGCGCGAGCAATGATAGCCCAGAGGGATAAAGGGGCATTAAGCGGAGGACCTCTTTTGCCAGCCGTGATAGACAGAAGGAATAAAAAGCGGAGATATGAGCGGAGGGGTCCAAGATATCTCAAGGCATCGTTGGCCTCTGTAATTGATTGTCTGCCAAATTGTTTCTTACCAGGCCTCTTGTCCACAGTTTCGATGTCCGGATGATGCCGCCCCCTCAGAGCCTTGCGTAACTAACCGGATTTTCTCTTTTTAAATTCAATCTTATTGTTCTTTCCTTCTGATCTATCAGTCCCTTTTTCTTCTCCCTGCGATTATTTATAAATCATTCTCGATAGAAAAAATCAAGAGAGTCATTAAAAATTGTCTGAAGTGATAGATTGTTTCGATAAAAAAAACAATTTTGACATAAAAATATATCCTATAAACTTTCGTTTTACACTGTTCCATTACAGGCATTAACAATGGTTTCATCATAACTCAACCCTATCAAAACATTTTTATTTCATATAAAAAGGAATCATGTTGTATTACGTGTAAAGTTCATTGTGTCTGTTTGGCCTGTGGGCGAGACAGTAAGTGCAAGCAGATCATTTCCAAGGACAAAGCCATTTTGTTTTCAATTTTGTTTCGGATTATTGCTTCCATTTTTTTTTTTAAATTAAATCTCAGAGAAATTTTAATTCACTTTCTCTCTCAGCCTTTTTATTCTCTGACGATTTTCAATACGCAGTAGGTAACATTAACATTAACATTATCATTAACGTTTTAATTTATATAGCGCCAGCATTCATTTCAATAATGCTCACTGGCAGTCATCAGATTTTTCGAGTAAACTAACAACTAATTCATAAACCTATCTGATAGGTTTTCTTATTTTTTCTTGTAAGGGAAGTAGAAAAGGTCATCACAACATCCACTCACATCCACTGTTGGACCAGAGTTAGTACATACCTAGACACAAACAAGTGGCCTGTCTGGCGTTTGTGAGGAAAATTTCCGGAATCATCTCGTGAGCCAACGTGGAAGAGGGTATGAGTGTTGCGGCAAACCAAAGAGATGAATGGACGAAACTAGTGAACGGCCCCATCTTCAACTGGAAGGAAAGGAAATGAAAGAGACAAAAAATTACTTATTACATTTTCTTTTTCTTTTCGATAAAAGAGAAAAAAGCAACATAGAATTAATCTTATGTAATATGAACTGGTGCAATGCCAAATAAACATTTTTGAAACTGAAGCTGCAACCTGTGTCGCAGGGGACATTTGGTATGATCATGTGGCAGATTGCCATCCCTGTCCACACCACCTTCACTCCCACGAAGTCAAGACAAAGCTGTCCATTTACTGAAGGCAAGGCTGGACAGGACGGAACACAGTGGATAAGGTGATATGATTTGAACCAAAGTTCTAGTTTTGTATCAAGTTGCAATCAGATGTGAAACGGCAGAGCTGTGGGGTGCGCACTGAGACTAAAAAAGACTCACCTGGCGTCAAAATTAAAACTGCAAGGCTGGTTCCACTTAATACGCAGGGAACATGTTTGTAAGCTACGTATTTCCTCTGTGTAGCTATGTGTACTTCACTGAGGTAATTTCATGCTTCTTTCTTTCATTTCTTCACTTTTTACATTACAACTTTTGTCAAAAGACTATGATCTTTCAATCCCATGCGGTCGTATCTAATTCTGATTTGTTTTGAGTTCACTGTAGAGTTTTTGGCTTATAAAGACTTCCTGCAGTCCATCGGGAAAGACTTGTTCTCGTGGTTTTAGACCGGTCTTGCAGTGACTTGACAGCTTGATAATATCTGTCTATTACGCGCAGCTGTGCGTACATTATAGTTCGATTGAGTGGTCTCTGTACAGAGTGTCTCTGATATGGCCATTTCCAGCAATTCGGATGTGAAAGTAGCTTCGTTAGAGGAACGTCGGTAGAAAGAACTGAATGGATACGACTAGTTGGGACTTGGTTCACGGAGAGATGAAAGTGAGAGAATCTGCATGGAATCTTCGTATCTAACCTATCGTATTTATTTAAAGGCCATGTACGATGCATATCCTTTGAATGCCTAATGATTGTAATATGTCTTCTACATCGTCATAATACAATAATCATACGTTTACAGAGTATTAGTTTTTATCTGTTTTTATTAGTATTAAAATGATCCAAGGTTTTGAATCATTATGGTCGTACTCTTTAGGGCTGGAAATCTGTAATATCCGACATACAAATATAGAGTGAAAAGCTTATAGTTATTCATTTTGTATACCAGATGAGTAACAATGAATAAAAAAAAAATTAAAAAAATGTTTTTTTTATGAAAATTTCGAGAAAATGCACCACAGTGTGGCAGGACCCATTACACAAATTTGTCAAATCACGAAGGGTTTTAGTGACAAAAAAATAAGATTAAATGTTCCAATGTTGACAAATCAATAGGCTACTCACACACCCAAATCGTAGATTAAACCTATTGAAGAAAAGCATTCCTTACAGTGTCCATGATCACATTTTGTCTTATCTTTGTGTGTGTGTTTGTATGGGCGCTTGCACGCGTGCGTGCGTGCGTGCAAGTGCGGAGCGGCTTTCATGTAATTTTTAGTCTACATTTTATCTCATTCTTTTCTGTCATACTCTCACGTTCATCATTGATACTCAAGTTTAATTACTTAACTTTTGATTATTGTGTTGCACTGAATCTGTCAAATGAAAAATTGCCTTATGGACAATAAAGAACTATTATTATCATTATTATTATTATTATTATTATTATTATTATTAATTGATAAGTTGCAAAAGGCATCCTTTTCCAGTGACACTTACTTGCAAGCCAGGCATTTACTTGTGCATGTGAAATATTGATCAGGAAATGTGTTGAGTTGAGGAGCTTCTATTTTGTTGCTGAATTTGTCATTCAGAGTCTAGAATCAAAAACAGAGAATTCAATTGTCAAAAAAACAAACCAAAAAAGACTCTTGAGTAATTCTTTATATTTTGCTCTAAATAAAAAATAGTTATGATTTCATTTGAATTAAATGAAGTTTAACCAAAGTTGGAAATGAGTCCATTCAAAAATCAATTCTTTCACCATTATAATCCTTTCAATTTTGTTTAATAAATCATAACAACAGGACATATCATTTGTTCGAAATTAGTATGACCCCCCACCCCCCCCCCCCAAAAAAAAATAAATAAATACTTCAACCTTTTAACTTTTGCCTGGAAAATTGATAGTTTGCACTCAATAAGGGGAAACAAATATTCAACAATTTGATTGTTACCTTCAAACAAGTGAAAATAATTTCTGCTCTGCGAGGAACCCGAACAGAATTGTCCTGCAGCTCCCTGGTCAAACATTTTCTCAATGCTTCAAAATCTGTGGGAGGCTTGGAAGTCTTGATGCCTATGTAGCACAAATTCCGGAAAGCATCAATAGGATTGCCTGACTTGACAAACATTTCCCTCAGAACACCTGAAGCTGATTTTTTTACTGGGGCTGTGGAAATAAACAAAATTATATCCTTTTCAATAGCACATATAAGCAGCTCAAAAGGATACACATCCTAAAGTAATTTTTTTTTAGAATACTTACTTTAAATTCACAAATCCATCATAGCCATTGATTATGGTTCCATTTTTATGATTAACATGTGTCATGTAATTAATTCTCAGAGACATCATAAAGGATGCAAGCAGTCAGCACAATTATATACGAGTCTACAATACTACTCAGAAGGTTTCAAACCGGCAAGTTTTGTATGACAGTACAGCAAATCTTTTAACTTTTCTTGAAATGAATCCTGTTTATAATAAATCATTAAAATAAAATTGGTTTTGTTTTATTATCCTTTTCTCTTTGTATTGCCTTAGCAGTGTCGGGACCCAGCCCCAAGGAGCTGGGAAGAACTCTGGATCACAAGAAATGAAGACAGACAGATAATCAGTCCACAGTGCAAAAAAATTGTGATTTTTTAAAGAAAAACAAAATAAAATCATCTCTCACCTTCAGTACCTTTGAGAATATCTGTGTGGTTGGTTTCTTGGAAAACAACCAGAGTTGGACCAAGACTCGATTGTGGAATGCCATACCTTTTCGAAGCATGTTCTAACTCTTTCGTGAAGTGCTTGCAATAGGCTTTGGATGCACTGCTCAAAAAGGCGTACATATCATTGTGGAGACGCTCTGCGATTGTGCGATATATCACAATATCTGACACAGCAAGGATCTTCAACAGAAGACGAGTCCTTTGATTTTCATTTGAGGATGATCCAAGTAGACCCTCTGTATCAATGATGATGGATTTATCCCTGGAACTTAGAGCACACCAGACTCCCATTGTGCATGATGTCTGACTGGCAGAAGTGAGAAATACTTCATGTCCATCAAAAAACACATGATTAAGTGTGTGGGATTTTCCATCACCAGTATTTCCAAAGATAGATACTACTTTGAAGGTGTCATTTTTTGTGCAGCCCAATTTTTCTATAAAGTCATCTGGGTTCTTCACCTATATTGAAGATAAGAAAATTCGAAATTAAATTTGTGCTAAGAAAAATCTAAACAAAACTTACCGACTGCTTAAATGGGACCAAAAAAGTTATTTATACAGACCTATTTTTATCAAATTTTAACTATCTTGAAAAACAAAGGCTGAATTTATTCTCACCCAGGGTGAGAATATGACTTGCTATACCTATTCTCAACTGCTTTGGGCATGTAGTGGTGAAAGAAATAAAGAATTGAGGTCACTGTTTTGGTACACAAGAAAGTAGATTATTCAGTGGGGTATACTATACAGAGTGGATGGAAATAAGTAAAATTCAATGAAGTTGACAAAGGTTGGTTAATTGACAGGGACTTCCAAAACAAAAAGACTTCTTGATGGAATATTGTTTGTTTTCTCTGCTTATTTGCACTTATAGGACCACTTTGTTTTGTCACATGGTAAAGAGCACCAAGCTTGCTTACCTGTAGGATTTCCTGTTCATCCACGAGAAGAAAATCTTTTACAGGTGGGTCTTGTTCAGCTCTGGATTTACCATTGCTGTTTGTTCCTGGTTGCTCAGCTTGCAAACAAATGTCGGGAATGCTAGAGCCACTATGATCTGAATGAAAGCTAGTTGCAGATGTGAAGGCCATACTATTATTTGTATCATCAGATGTTTGAGGGAAAGACAAAAAGGTTAATGAGTCATCTGCCAATGAATATGGCGCATGGGGTTTTATCATAGTATCTGTCGGTGCGTCCTCGTAAAATTCATTAGATAAAGCGAGGAGTGCAGCTGCCTCTCTTTCCTCTTTTTCCTTCAATTTTTTCTTATGATGAGCGTATGAAACATTAATATGTTGTCTCTTTTTCTCAGTACAGTGGTATTTATCAAAACATGTAAAACACAAATATGTAGCACAGTTGTTACACCACAAATCTGGGAAATTCTTTTCTGCACAAATCAAATTCAAAGTTTTTGCTTGACAAAGATCTAAGTCAGGATAACCTGGAATCTTCTCTCGAATATGAAAATCAAATTCAACTTTCCTCTTGTGGATGCTCCTCTCACAATCTTGGCATTGAGCCGAGTTGCAATCTTTACAAAAGTAATAAGCTTGACAATTGAGAAGGGGGCAGGAAAATTTCTCCTCACAATACCTAATTGAAGATCTTGTTTTCGGCCTTCTAGGTTTCATGTTTTGAAAATTGTTCTTTGAATCATGTTGATACTAAAACACATGATGGGGGTCATTAGATAACGATGGGTAAGGCCAAGACAAAGAGGATAAGCTTGGTTCTGTATGACCAGAAACCTCAATGTTTACCACTCAGATGCAAAGCACGGGAGTTTCCTGTTCTATATATAGCATATCCGGTTACCGATGATTCTAATTTTAATCAGAATCACCAATTTTGTGCATAATCAAGGCGAATAAAGCTATGCAGAGTGTTTATAAATCTATTCAATACCAAATAATTTGATTCTTTTTCCTCAACTTTCCCACACTATAAAAGAAGTTCGATTTATCCTCCATGTTTAATGGCAGAGGCATTCAATTTCATTGTGCTAATGAATTTGGTTGGAAGGGGGGATGAAGGGGTGCAGTTTACATTTTCAGATTTCATACAAATTTGTATTCTTCATCTCTATTATTATATGGATCGGTGTCAGCCGCCTTTCTGATGTGCGATAATAATATTACTGCAATTAATCTGCGGCCTATGAGCATGCGACCGACCGTAGAACACCCTTCTGGGAGTGATTTATGTGCAGGTAGGACTAACACAAAGCTCCAGGGAAACGGTTTTATTAAGAAACGGTCTACTCTAACAAAAAATAAAAAAATGATGCACCTTTTGAAAAAATATTCGAACACTTTGTCTGAGGACATTATTTTCAATAGTTTGTTAACTGATGGTTTTATGGCTCTAACCGAAGGCCTTGGGGGAGAGGGGCTGAGGAGAGTAAGATGACAGACGAGTGAAATGAGAGAACAGGTAATACCACAAACAGGAGAGGATGATTCACATAAATAAAAAATGGGCCTAAACTATATCAACTCTCAAAACACAAGGTGACACCATATAGAGATGATTTAGATACATTGAATTTTTAAAAAGATACCATCTCTCCGAATATAAATAAATAATGGCCCACGCCCATAGCATAGTGCTCCAGAGAGAACGGGACTTTCAAAACCCCTTTTTGCAGTATCTCCGTCAAACTCGTGACGCTATACACTGTAGTTATGTTTCAAAAGACATGAAATAGGAGATTACCACTGAAACATACACAGAAAAACAAACAAACAAAAACAAAAAGGACATAGAGGAGGAGGGGGTACAAAAAAAACAACAGAGAAACAGAAGTAGAAATGCACACCGGACATTTTACACACACACACACACACACACACACACACACACACACACACACACACACACACACACACACACACACAC
>JBCIKM010442525.1:0-10472 GCA_039654465.1 Melibe viridis | reverse complement strand
ACACACACACACACACACACACACACACACACACACACACACACACACACACTCACACACACACACACACACACACAGAAAAATACCTATAAGAAATTAAGTATTCATACCTGTGTTTGAAATTACAATTACCATGTCATTATGACCAATCACTAGGTAAACAGCGTAAAATGTCTTGAAGGTTGAAACACAAAGATTGCAATGAATTTAGAATTTTGAATACATCTTAGGTTGATATTGATGAATTCTAAATGGTCATCTTTAAACGCTTGTCAATCAGCAATAATTTTTGGCCCATTTTGTCTAAATTTTCATTTTACTTAGGAAAATGGAGGATATACTTTTTGTTTTTCAATGCTGATGCATACCTTCAACTCTTACTCAATAACAATGGAAACAATAGAGTCTAGAATTTTCTACATTTGCATGCTTAACAAGGGCAAGATATACTGTGCCAGCTGGACAGTGTCGTCGTCTGTTATCAATCAAAAGAGGAGTGACAAACTTAATACTGAGGAATACTTTAATGTTATGAAAGAATCTTCCTGCATTATGCAGGCTTTAATATTTCACTCTCAACTTACTTCTTCCAGACTCTTGATTGACTACTTGAAAGCATTAAACCAGCTCTCGGAAAATTGCTCATCGATCCATTTTAGTGTGTCATTATTTGAGAATTTTGGACCTACAACAGTATGCATTTCTATTGATGTCTTAGGCTAAATATATGTGCAGTGCATTCTTCTACACATTGAGGCTGATGCAGCAACTTGGTATCTCCTGGCAGTGACTTAAGTGAGATGAAACTGTTTCCCCATACTTCTATGGCCATCACAATCGATAATGCACAGGATTTTGCAAATAAGAGAGCAGCAATGTATTCAAGCTGTTTTACTTTTAATTGATCTGTCTTTTTCCTCTTGTCTATTAGCATTTGAGCTGACCTGTTTTTATCTGATTCCTAATTTTCTCAGGATTTGAACACTGAAGTCTTAGAGACTTTCTTGTTAACTGAGGAGGCGCAGAAAAAAGTCAAAAGCAGCTTTGAAGAAACAAATACCTCTATATTTTTGGGAAAGACTGATGAAGGTGACATAGAGGTTGCTTTTCAACAGGAGGCAGGAAAGGTATACAGTTTGTGTTTGTTTTCCTTTTCTTTTATTGAATGATTTATTTATCCCTTTGTTAGTTTCAAACAAGATTTTTTTAAACTTATTCCAAATGGAATAAAAGATCCTATTCCTTAAGAATTAATTTGTAATATTTTTAATTCTGACTTAAAAAAAAAATAATTACAAATTAGATTTTTCAAATGAAAGGTAATTAAATGAGCTTTTTATACAATGCAAGAAAAAAATAGGGATTGATACTGAGAGGGACAGAATGGCTTTGAAGTTGATGCATGAAAAAAAAGGTAAACAAAAAATTCTTACTTTTTTACCCCTGTAGATTCACGTCTGTAGTATTCCAATTAGTGTTCAGTGTGAAGAATAGTCCATTGGCTTTCATTTTAATGTAGGGTATGATGACAGGTTACTTGTTTGTTGTCAGTAGAATTGATGGGGGTTTTTATCTTGACCTGGCAGAATTTTACAAACACTGATGTTTTTTAAATAGTAACCCAATTAAAACAATCACAACACAAAGTGATGACACATCTGTACAAAACTATTTACACACCACTCTGATGGGCTTTGCTGTGCTTTCTGGGTCAAGATCTGGCCTGTTGGCATCCTTTGAAAATAAAGAAGATGCTCTTTTGGTTTGGTCAAGGTGATGCAGTGAAGACATTGGTGATCATCTTCAGCACAGACAATTACCTACACGTGTTGTCCAGTGAAAACTTGCAATGTTCAATGGCCTTCCTCTATTCCTTACATTTCTGTTTCTAGCTTTCCTCTGGCAAAAGTAAGGCAGCATCCAGAAGAATGTTATTGACTACAGTCCATTCACAAATTAATGGTTCACTTTCTTTCTTTTTTTCTTTTCTCTCAGCTCTTATTCGATAGAATGTTATGAAACTTAATGTGCGGCCTTAAATCAATTTTTCTTAACTGAATATGAATTTTGAGCTTTATTGATGCCAAAACAAGAAAGTTTTCTTCTTTAACTTTTATGAAAAATTAACTGTACAGTCCTTTTATTCAGTGAGTTGTTTTACATTATGAAATTGTAAACATGTCTTGCCCTGCCAAGACATGATATGTGTTCCCCATGTTTGTTGAATTTTGCTGTATACAATGGCCAGGTAGTCTCCTGTTTAAGAACAACAATGGTATCACTTGTAAGGCTTTAGCGGTTATAAAATGTATGGGGAGTTGTCATCAATATACATGTACTAGCATGTAGTATAGAGTAAAAACCCCTTTAGAAAGGAAGATAAACTGTCAAATTAATTTCTCTATATTAGATCTATACACATACCTCCCGAAGGAAGAAAGAATATCACAGATCATGTCATGCTCTCCGTGAAAATAGGTATCTAGCCATTCAACAGAGTAAATTTTGATAAAGACAGTAATTGGTTAAAGCTACTGCTTAAACATTCCAAAGCCTTTACCAACTACAGGAAGTAGGTGAGTAAATAAGCTTGCCTAAATGGACCTCTCCATCTCAACTTAAAAAAAAAAAAATCAAACCAGACAACACCTGATGCCCCCTGAGATAATTGAGTGAACACTTTTAATTCAGATTACATTGTCTTTTTAGAGAATAGAGATGTGTTTGACACGTTCAATGAAGTGTGATCTTTACTTACACCCAGTATAATGGCAAAACACATAGTTTAAATGTGTTTAGCTTTTATTAAATTTAAAGATAAGCGTAGACAATATACACTCAGCATGTCACAATCAAACTAGGATGGCCTTTAATTTTTAAGACTCAATCAGTTTCATTCCCATGAAGCATCAAAAGGAAGTCCATTTATTCCTAAAAACCATTGGAAAGAACAAATTTAGAATTTGGAACTCCTCAAACCACCCTCATAAGATGGCTTCAAAATAGAAATGATAACATTTACTTTGTTCATTGAATAAGTATTCTTTTAACTGATTTTCCCATAAGTGGATTGCTGAAAATCCAGAAAAGTATACTGTAAATCTTCTAAATGTTTTGATCCTTATCTGTTATTGATTTTGATATAGCTATAATAAGCAAAACAATTTCCTATCCTATTGTTTTGATTATCATAAAAATAGGTATGTGCAAAATTTCAGAGCTGTATATGGTGAGTTAGCTGAGAAAATTAAAAAAAAGAAAACCCATGAACCATTTATTTTTGTGTGGACCATAATTGGAATTGGAAATTGAACATGTAATTTTTTTTCTGATTTGCTGTACTCAATAGTACAAGTCTTGTCTGTTTGAAGAGGATGAAAGCTTTAGAATTAGCAATCTCTAAGAGCTAGAAGAATAGCTTATTTCACCACTTTCAAGACTTCTTTTTGGTTTTGCTTTAGTATTGTGCTGATCTGCTTTTTCACAGCTATTCATTGACATGTTGTAAAAATTAGAAACTTAAGACTTGGCTTCAACATCTTTTGTAGATGCCTTTGTGGAGACAATAAGTACCTGCTTTATTGATTTCTAGTCTTGCAAAGCACAGCCTAAAATCTTTCCTTCAATAGCCCAACGACAGTTATCCATATCTTGAGGTTTTACTGTCTTCAGAACTGGAGGGGCTCCTTTTTTATTCCTTTTGATTGAGCTGGATTGTTCCAGTGTTGTATTGGTTTTTTTTTCTCAATCAGGAAGTCTACCAAAGCTCTGTGGTGTACCATCTGTCTGTAAAAATAAAATAGTCCGAGCCTATCTGCTCCAAAAGTGTCTCAAAAACACAAAATGCAATTATATCCTGAATGTATGTTGAGGTCCTGAGGAAATGATGTTATTAAGCTATGGTATGTCACCAGGTCCACGACATATCCTGCGCAGCCATCAACCAGCCCAAAACTCTTTGTATGATATTTGCAAAGTTTGAATTGTTGAATTGTGTATACTTCCATCGTCCTCTGAAGTAGACAATTATTTTGTCAATGGAACCATTTTTTGAGGGAGTGAATGCATCTTTGAATTTCTAAATGAGTGTGTTGTTGCCTCACCGGTGTCTAGCGTTGACTGGTAGAGAGCCTCGAGTTGTTTATAGCTAAAAGTTTTGGAAAACAATGGTGTGGAGAGACTTTAATGGGAGGAAAGTAATTGATGAAGGCAGGGTGTTGGTCATTTCCCATCATCATCACAACAGCAAGATGTTTCAAAATTTCATACTTTTTTTCAGGGAATCCACTGACGAAATCTTGTTCTAGGTCTCCAGAAATGAGCGTTTGACTATAATCTGTCAGTATTAGCATTGATTGAACCCATTAGATAACCCAAAGTTTGATCATATAAAATATCTTTGAAGCAGTCTAACATTGTCCATTGAACGGATGACTTTATTTAGATTGACTTCAACATTTTGCAGTGGAATAAAGCTATAGGAATTTAATGTCTTGGCTCATTTATATTTTTCCAGTCTTATCCATTGATCCATAACATGAGCGGTCTCGGTAAAAACCGTTTGACCTTGTTTCATTACTCATTTGTCTCTTTCTTCATTGTAATCCATCGTTTGGGTTTTATGTGTTTTTTTGTTTTGTTTTGTTTTTTGTTTTTTTTGTAAATTTTTTTGTTTGTTTTTTGTTGTCATTTTTGTTTTATGTTTGTATTTGTTTGTTTGTTTGTTTGTTTTGTTTTGGTTTTTTTTTTTGGGGGGGGGGGTATTTTTATATGTCAGCATTGTACATAAGTAGTTTTAGTTTGTTCAGTTGTTTGTTTGTTTGGCTTTTTTTCTTTTTTTTTTTTTTGGGGGGGGGTATCTTTTTTCGGTTTTTTGGGTGGGGGGGGAGGGGGGAGATATCATGTTGCCATGGTGTGCTGGATGTTTTAGTCTTGATGGTGAAGGTGTGGGTTGGAATTCAGTCTCTCACCAGTCATGTTACTTTACTGGGGAAAAAATTTCACTCTTGCCACCTCACCCCACCCAAGTATGAATGGTGGTTACCTGGGGAGGGGAGTAAGAACAGTATCGGTCCTGCCACCCAAAAAATGTTGTCATGTCTGACAGGCTGCAAAGTCTTGTCCTGGGTGTTTCCTGTTGCTGTTGTCTGTGGGTGGAATAAGGTCCTTCTAAAGCACCATGAGAATGGTAATGACTTTGGATATGTTGTGTAGAAGTCCCACCATTACCTGGACCTTATTTTATCATTTGCTGCTGATTATTGTCTTTGGGGTTATTGGAAAGAAACAGTGTACCTATATAAACATGCAAATGTAAGATAATTAAGGAAGAACTTAAAGAAGGTTTCATAAGAGAAATCAGAAGAATTCCTACTGAGATGCTGTGTTTCAGCTGTTTGATTGGGTTTTTTTATCAACGCAATGCAAAGTTAAGCGCATCATTGACTATTGACTTTTTTACCCTGAAAATTCAGAGGTTTTTATAAGATTAATTTGCTCAAAATTTATACCAATGTAGTTTTATGTTGTTGTTTTTTTATTTTTATTATTATTATGAGATAAAACAGAGTAATTTCTAACTCAATTATTGCAAAACAAAATGTGTACACTTTTATTGGCCAACTGTGTATTTTGAAAGCTGTAACTTGAATTGTTTGTGTTTTTAAAAAATTTTATTTCTGTTTTCATCCACAGATGAGAACCAGCAATGAATTTTTTAAAGACGTGCTGACCCTTGTAAGCGTATATGATTTGCACAGTGAAGTTGCAAATAGTGATGAAGGGAAAGAGTTTATCAGATTGTTTAATGAAAGAAATGATTTACTTAGGTTAATAGGAGTCAGGAGGCGTTGGCAATTGTTTCAGTTAGGATTCTCTTTGGAAAAGACAACAGAAAAGAAATTGGAAATTTTGGCTTTCTTGGATGCTGCTAAGAAAAAGGAGACAGAACATTCGGGCACTGTCTCCAGTGCTCCTAAAGTTTCAAATTCAGGAAATCAGAATTCCAGTGACCAACCTAAGCATTACAAAAATTATAATTCTGGTGATTTTCCTTTGGCTCCTGAGAACCACAAGTTGTTAAGCTCTCCTCAAATGTTTGCAGCTTTCAAGAAGAGTCTCAGTAAGGAGCTGTCAGATATTTATCTTGAAGGAACAAGACTGGTTTTTAAAAGAGGAGCAGCACATCTTTATACGGAAATTACGGACAGCCTAAAAAAGACAAAAGAAGAGGAAATAAGATTACATTTCCCTGGAGTTTTACATTTTTTTGAAACAACTGGACGTCAGATGGTTTCAGAAATGGAGAAGAAACACAAATGTGTTATTTTTGTAGATACTTCTCAAAACAAAAACAAAAGTAGAGCAAAGGCCTTGTCAAGTGGAACAACCAAAGTTGCAACTTTTCTGAGCATCACACAACTGAATTATCACCTACGTGTGTATGTAGTCCAAGCAGATGGCCGCAACGTGCCCCATGATATATCCCTTCACATTTGTCCCTCCAATTCAGGTAAGTAGACAAAGCCATAGACATTGTAAGAAAGGAAGACAGTTTTTGTGGTCGATTTTAAATTTTTGATACGGTTTTTATTCCATCCATCTCCCATGCTCTTGGATTGAGCTTTATACCTTGGGCATGACCGTGGAAATTGAGACAGAGAACTTAATTTCCTGTCAAACACAAACTTTTGATGTATGTACTTTGAAAAGGAACATAAATTTGCAATTTACTTTCTCAAAATAAAATCTTTAGGGAATGTATGTCATTTTCCATGTCAATACTACAAGTTTATATTCTGAATGCCAAAAATAACTCACCAGTTTTAAAGCAGAGCAGAACTTGATAGTAGCTTGATGGACAAAAATGAAAAGATAATCACATAAAAGGAAATTTGATGAGGATGAGGAATGTAACAGTATCAACAAAGATGCATTAAATCATAAAGATATTTTTTGAACAATAGTCAAAATGAATAAACATTTTATTGTGTTCCAAAGTCTTGCTGCCACTGAATAAAATGCATGATAGTGTTTTTCAATGAAAACTCCTATCCCTTATAACCTATTTAAAGTATTCCATAGTTTATTAAAATTATGAGCCAATTAAGATTTATACTTCTCAAATATAACATTTTGGACTTGATTGAAGATAGTGCCGTGAATTTTTCAAATCAAATTTCAGTATATCCGGTGGCCTGGTAGCTCAATAGGTCTCTCTCCCTTCTCACTTATCCCTTAGATTTGGTATCCGTCAGGGCACAGCAGAGGATCTCCTAACCACCACTTTTCATTCCTCTGTATCTTCAGCTTTCCGTAAGGTGTTTCTCAGCTCAAGTCCTGTCCCTTCTCTGATTTTGTCTTCCCAGCGTTTCTTCTGCCTCCCTCTCCTTCTGCCTCCATTTACGGTACCCTGCATGATGGTCTTGGCAAGGCCAGATGAGCGAGTAATGTGCCCATACCATTTCAGTTTCCATTGTCAAAAGATGGTCAGAAGGTCAACATGTGGTCCAATGACATTTTCAATTCTTCGTCTCACTTCCTCATTTGTGATATGATCTTTGTTTGAGATACCAAGAGTCTTCTGTAGCACCTCATTTCAATGGCTCTGATTCTTCTTTCAGTATCAGCATTCAGTGTCCACGACTCACAGGCATAGAGAAAAATTGACATGACCAAGAAACGTAGCAGGCTGATCTTAGAGCTGATAGCAATGTTCTTATTGTTCCAGATGGGTTTAAGTTTGGTCAGAGCGACTGTAGTCTGGGCTTTTCTGGACAGTATTTCAGGCTTTGATCCTTCGTCGGAGATTATTGAGCCTAGATATTTGAATTTTGTAACACTTTCAAGTATTTGACTGTTGACCTTTATTTCTTTCTTTGATAGGTAAGGTTCTCATTTTGCACACCAAAGGGCAAAGGTTGAACCCTTTGGATTTGCTTGTTTGTCAACTTTTAAGAGCTTGAATTAAGCAGCACTAAAACATAACATAACTCCCATTTCTATCTAAAGTTCTGGAAAAAGTTGTTCTTTCCCAGCTAAATTCTCATCTCGAAATAAATGACCTCGCGCAGACCTTTCAATCTGCATACAAGGAGCACCACTCTACAGAGACTGCCCTTTTAAGAGTTTTTAATGATCTGACTTTGAGCGCTGAATGTAATAATATCAATATCTTATGTCTGTTAGATTTATCTGCAGCGCTCGATACTATCAATCACGACATTCTGTAGAAGTGCCTTGAAAACACATTCGGAATCACCGGTACAGCTCTGAGCTGGTTTACCTTGTATCTAAGTGGACGTCAACAATCTGTTGTGATGGTTGGAGTTGATTGCAATTCACTATGTTTTGAAGTTCCCCAGGGCTCTGTCCTGGGACCTGTTCTTTTTACAGTATACATGCACCCTCTTTCAACAATTATTGCTAAATATGGCTTTGGTTTTCATTTTTATGCTGATGACACTCAGATTTATGACTCGGCTTGTCATGAAAATGTTCATGAATTGGTCATTCGTCTTGAACAGACTGATTCTAAACAATGATAAAACTGAAATTTTAATTTCTGGTAGATCAGACATTCTCACCAAAGCACAAACACCTTCAATAACCTTAGGAAGTCACACTATCAGACCATCAAATCATGTGAAAAACCTTGGGAGTATACTTTGATGCTGATTTGTCGATGTTATGTCATGTTAATCATTTAGTTAGATCCATGTATTTTGATATTAGAAACATTAGCAAAATTCGCAATCTTATACCGACAAATATTTCCAAACTTCTGATCAACTCCATTGTTCTTTCTAAACTCGACTGTTGTAACTCTCTCCTTGCCCATGTTTCAAAAGACAAAGTTAAACGTCTGCAAAGCGTTCAAAATCATGCAGCCCGTCTTATTTTAAGGAAAAACAAATTTGAGCCTGCCACACCACTCTTGAAACAACTCCACTGGCTCCCTGTAGACAAATGGATAATTTACAAAGTGTGTACATTGGTCTACAAGACCCTGAACACCTGCCGTCCTTTGTACCCAAAAGAACTCTTAAACGTTTATGTCCCTCCAAGAAATCTTTGATGTGTCGAAGATAAGACCATCCTGGTAAAACCAAAAGTCAACGAAAAATTGGTGAAAAATCCTTCATTTTCTCGGCGCCCACCTATTGAAACTCTCTACCAAGGCACATCAGGTGTTCAGGGACTGCGTCAACTTTTAAGTCACGTCTTAAATCTCACCTCTTTACTCAATGAATATAGAGTTCGTATCCACTTTTGTTGATTAATTATTGATCTTGTTATAGTGACTGTTAGCATTGTGGCAAAAATAAATACCTAGTGTGTGTGTGCGTGTGTGTGTGTGTGTGTGTGTGTGTGTGTGTTTATATGTATGTGAGTTATTTGTAAAATATTAAGCGCTTAGAGCCCATGCCAATGGGGTTTAGCGCTATATAAATTCCATTTATTATTATAACAAACAAAAAAATCCAAAACCTGATCCAAGTATCAAATCTGTCCATCAAAAAAGGGAGCATGAGGCTGCCGTAGACAATGTGTAGCATTTTGTCACAGCGTTAGTGTGAAATAGTGTTGTACTGGTAGGTCGTATGTGTGCCTGTGTCACCTAGATATAGTTGACCCAGGCCTCCATTTTGAATGAAACCTTCATGAAATGTAGATTCTCAGATTCTCTGTTTTGTTTCATTTAATTTCAAAAGTGAAAATCAGACAGCCATTTTCAGCGTTTGGTTTTTGCTTTATATGTCCCTTTGGGATAAAAGATGTATGATTGGTATTCTTTCAGATCATTTAAGGGTCTAATTTGGGAGCCTTTTGTCTTACAAGCTAACTGGTGATGTGACGTTGCGATCATTATTATATGATTATACAAGAGTTAGATACCCACCATGTGTTTAATGTAGCTTCTCATTTGTATTATCTTTTACAGAAAGGGAAATGAAAGGTCATATTGCAGACAAAAAACTCTTCATTCTCTCCCTCTGCGATTGGGATGTCAGAGGAGAAAAAAGTGACGAAAGAGAAGCAAAAGCCAAAGTGCTTGAAAACTATTTGCACCCCCTTCTGCTTGATATCAAGAGAGCCAATCATTGTAGAATTTCAATTTCAGTTAGTGATAAATTCACAAATCCTTTTCCTGAAAATGTCTTAGCCAGTGCAATTGTGCGTCTTGTCGAAAAGACTTTCTCTTCACAACAAATGCTTGTTCAAGTTTTTCTGTGTGCAACAAAGTCTGTGCCTTTGTTGAAGGCTTTTCAATTTTATTTGAAGTCAAGACAACAGAACATGTCAACTAAATTTGATCCACCCATGGAAGACCTTTGGCAGGAGCTGAAAGGAGGTAAGTGCAGTCTTTCATTGTATTCTTTATTATTATAGCAAATCTTTATTGTCCAAGAAGGCAATTCGTCATTGGTTACATTGTGTTTCCACAGTCTTTACATTGTTCAGTTAAAACA
>JBCIKM010442311.1:0-10473 GCA_039654465.1 Melibe viridis | reverse complement strand
GGGAAAAAGTAAGACAAAAAGCTTCAGTGAAAGAAAAGAAACAGAAGTAGAAGAGGTACCAAGGACGCCTCCAACCTTAATTCCTCAGTGGACAGACCACAATAATGGCAGTATTCTTTCTATTATTTTTAGCAAAGTATAAACAAACAGCCTGTGAGTATCAATATTTACCTAAAAAATGGCAATGAAATAACTTTGGGACTGAATTACACAAGTTTTAAAACAATTTTGCGTCTTTCATTGTGTTTAAGTCTATTTGAATAAGTACCTTTTGGCTGTTTATTTTTTATTTACTAGAGTGAATGCTTAAAAGGTAATCCTTTTTTTTTTAAATACAGACGAAAAAAACAAAAATAAAATGACATATAAGATAGTATAAGATAGCCAAAAATAAGAGGAGAAGATTTAAAGAAACACTATTTGTCTTGAGCTATCCTGATTCACTGAGGAATATCGATTGACAAAGGGTGATCATGTATGACTAGGACTGGCAGGGATAAGGAGGAAACCAGAGGAGGTGCCCTGATTTACAATCAAAATGTGATCCTTTCTGCTTGCTACAGAATGGGACTTGGGTTACTTCACATATCTGATAAATTATTTAGTTTTGTTATCCTTTCATACAGTCTTAGCAGTGTCGGGTCCCAGCTGGATCCCAAGAAATGAAGACAGGCAGATGATCAGTCATGCAAAATCTTGCATGGCATAATGAGCAATACATTAATGGGGTATACTCAATTTTAAGCAAAACAACAACAGCTATTGCCTAGGAGGTATCCGTTCATTGAGAAGGACCAATGAGCCAACTGACCACAAGGCGTACATCTGATACATAATACTATTAAATCAGAGATAGATATAAAGTTTGGAGATCCTCCTGGTAGCAGATCAGACAACCTTGTCTCTGTCCAAAATATTATTACACGCCTAACAGGCTACCTGTTAGTTGTCTGCCAGAGATATGGTATAGTTAAGCGCCTAGTGCATGGTCATGACTGTGAAGACTAAGCTCTACATAAATGTTCATATTTATTATGAGACGATAAGAAGTAGGCCTACACAGAATGCAGATACAGAGACTAAAATGCACAGGTTACATTTTAAAAAAAGTACTTATATTTAAAGGACTTTATTAGAATGGTCTGGCTCACAATTATTTTTTTCTTTTTTAATGTTCTCACAAACGGTGATAAATACTCATTGCACAGTTTTTGCATCTATCAATCCACAACTCCTAAATCTTTTCTCACATAAAATAAAAAAATTCAATATTATGCTGAAAATAGCTATTGTGAAAAAATATCAGAGGTACACATTTTTTAAAAGATTCATTTCGAAGATTTAAATTCACCACAATACAAACAAAACTCAAAGAAAAATAAAACAAATAGAACAAAAAAAAAAAAAAGAAAAAAAGATTTTGGACGACGACAGACAACAATGTCCTATGCAGCACACGTTGATTTGGTGGATGATCCTCGTCCTGTGAACAGCCTAGAGAAGAAAGAAGTCTTAACATGGGAAACCAGCTCAGTGACCTGCTGGCTGGAAGATTTGAATTTGATTGTCCTTATTGTTTTTAACAGGATGGAAAACTATTCACCACCCCTCCCAATATCATTTAACATCACGTTGCCCAAGTTTACCTAGGAAAACTTCAGAACCCCTCGAACAACCATTGAACATTATGTTGCCCTAGTTCACCTTGGAAAACTTTTCACCATGCCTCCAAATACCATTAAGCATTATGTTGCCTTGGATTACCTTGTATTTCAATTAAAATTTTTGCTATTAACCCTCAAAATCATTTTCCCTTGCAAAAGATCTATTCAATAAGATTGCAATTTTATCTAGTAACTCAGGTACGTATTAATAAGCCCATACAAAGTCAGTTCAAACTTTACCAGATTTGTGTATGTCCAACAGTAAAAAAAAGATTGATCTTCTAAAAAAACAAAAAAAAACAAAAAAAACTTAGCACTCCTAACCAAACAATGCCCCCATGGCACTAGGCGATTGCTCTTCAGTTGTAATGGGTGTTATAAGGTCAGGGAAAAAGCATAATCGATGTCGCAAGCAAACCACTTAAGTCGTTGTTTGTACAGGACAGACAAAAACTAATTTAAACAAATCAGAGAAATGTGCAAAGTCCTTGCGCTCTGTAGTTCAATAATCAATAGTCAATTTTAAAATCTGATGGCATTGAAATATGTGTATTTAGTCAGGCTAAATTCCATTTCTTTATCTCGAGTTCTATAAAATCCAGTGGTTTGTTTGCGACACTGATGACATCATGCTATATTTGATTGTACATTCAAAACAATATCACATTTTAAAAATAAAAAAGAATATTTGGTTTCAATCTCTTTGTTTCATTTCACCGCTTGTAATGAATACCTTTGAGAGAGTCAGGTTGTCTACCATTTACACTTGGGATGGGGGTGGTTGAGGGCCTGTCTTGGCTTCCAATGGGGGTGCCTGTTGTGGGGGTGGGGGGTTGCCGTACTGGTGGTAGGGGGGTCGGCCATACACCCCAGGGTGGGAGTCCTGGGCCGACTCTATATTTGTGTACTGACCTTGGCCTGGGCGGGAGGCAAAGGCTGGTCCTGTCAATGACAGACAAAGACAAGGAAAAAAGTTTTAGCTACAAAAACATAAAAATCTTAAAAACATGAATACCTACAACTCCTATTCTGAGTGACTACTATTTCTACAGTACAGTAATATACTAATCAGTGACACAAGTAGGCTAACTTTGAGGTTTGGTTGGTAAATCTGAAACAACAAGAGAGAATAAAACATCACTCAACCTATTCTAACTAAACAACAAGAGAGAAAAAAAAAACCCACTCAACCTATTCTAACAAAACAACAAGAGAGAAAAAAAAAACCACTCAACCTATTCTCACAAAACAACAAGAGAGAAAAAAAAAAACCCACTCAACCTATTCTAACAAAACAACAAGAGAGAAAAAAAAACCCACTCAACCTATTCTAACAAAACAACAAGAGAGAAAAAAAAAACCACTCAACCTATTCTAACAAAACAACAAGAAAGAAAAAAAAAACCCACTCAACCTATTCTAACAAAACAACAAGAGAGAAAAAAAAAAAACCACTCAACCTATTCTAACAAAACAACAAGAGAGAAAAAAAAAACCCACTCAACCTATTCTAACAAAACAACAAGAGAGAAAAAAAAAACCCACTCAACCTATTCTAATTCTAACAAAACAACAAGAGAGAAAAAAAAACCCACTCAACCTATTCTTACAAAGGTGAAAAATACTACTTTTAAATTGCCCTGGTCACTCTATTTTACAAAGTAAATGTATACAAGATATTGTGATCCATCTTGCCAACTACACAACATTAGTATTACGTGCACAAGTTGACTTTGCTGTTTTGTTCAAAAGGTGTTGAAAAGGTCATTAAATTCCCAACTGTGTAACTTACTTTGAAATAGAAACTTATTTCATGAAATTTCCAGACAATTACTTAATCATGAACACCATTATTTCATCAAAAATTGAATGAGTTGGTACTGATCAATTAATTAATACACTGGCTGGGCTATAGGCAGAGGATATTGCACAAGTGTATTCCGATATTTTTATTCTACAAGTTTTGATCAAACATGTAGCTACTTAATTAAGTTAATGTTCATAGCTGAAAGTAAAATAAAGAATTCTCAAAGAAAAAAAATGTAAACAATCTTTTGAATTTAAAAAAAGAACAAATCAAATCTTAATTTCAATAAAGTTGGATATGTTTTGAAATGTCATTGCAGAAAGGAGACTTGACATTGAGCTTTTGACCACCATCTTTGTGAGAGAACATTTCTCACACTATGATAGTTGATGAATGGATGAAGTCATCAAATCCTGTATAGTTATCCTTTGCCATTAAAATAACCAGTGCCCTGCTATTTGTAGACAAGATCCTCAACACAAGCCAATTGGGATCTGAGAGGAGAAGCAACATTTGTAAACAGGCATACCAGTGGCTCATAAGCCTATGTGTTGTTACCATTGTAATCGAATAACAATGTTTCATTCGAATACAATTGGAGAAACCTTCAGTGTAATTATGCCAGAGCTCCATTGTCCATTTGCTAAGTGGAAAGAAAGCTAAACCAGACTTCAACAGCTACTATTATTGCTTTTATGTATAAAACAATACAGATGATATTGTTGAAAACAATTGAAGAAAGAAGAAAAATGAGAACAAGAAGGACAACACATACAAAAAAAGACAGTACCTTATTTTTCCCTTGATCAGATGATACTCTTCCTTTTGACAACCAAAACAAATAAATTTCTTGAGTTTTGACTGCATAATTTTTTCCCCAACAATATTTGCCTTTAAAAACTTTGGCCAATCATCATTTCACATTGTTGTTGCTATCCTTATCCCTTCATACCATCTAAGTAGTATCGGAGGGAGCTGGGAAAAAACTGTGAATCACAAGAAATGAAGACAGGCAGATGATCAGTCCACTGTGCCTAATCTTGCGTGGCGTAATGAGCAATACATGAGGGGTATTACTCAATCTTAAGCCAAACAATAGTTGCTGTTGTCTTGGGTGGAATCTGCTCATTGACAAAGACTAATGAGCCGATTACCACAAGGAGTCATTTTTTTCCCTCATTATGTAACTATGAGGTGTGGTATAAAAGGTTTTAAAAAAAACCACTCCCTACAGTATGTAGGATGCCTGGTCACCTACCCATTGCTCCAAGCCCGGGCACGCGGATGTTGAACTCTGACCCCATGGAGCCACTGCGATAGATCAGAAACACCAGGAAGATGGAGACTGGCTTCAGAAGCAGATTGACAATAGACATCCTGCAGCATAGGTTAAGGGAAGGGCAGTGGATGATGGTAACACTGCAAACTTACAACACAACAAATCCACCACAAAGGGACCCTCCAGGTGTATCAACAATGGCAAATGATCCTGATACAAGCAAAAAAAAACTATGGGATAAATATTCTTGCCATGCCCTGCTCATATTATTTTCATACCTTTTAGGCTTTCAACAAGATTACTGCATTTTTAAATAAGATGATACCCTCTAATTTTGTTTATTTTAATCACCTAATGTGTGTGAAACAATTTTCTGACATTAAAGAACATTTCGAATTGAATTGAATTGATTTCAATGCCTTGTAGTGTTTAATGGATGTTTAACACAGGCTTCAGGTTTTGTTCTTTGCCAAAACAAACCATTTCAGAGGATAAACAATGTGTATGGCTGCCTCCTTCAGCACCTGCTCATATTGAGGCACCCTTAAACAACTCACAAACAAAAGAATAAATCTGGTAAGTCAAGTGTCCTTTTTCAATCCCCCCCCCCCTTACAACCCACTTTCTCCTTTTAAACCTGAACACTGACAGTTAAAAGGCTACATGAGTGTTTTGCTTTGGTTTCCTTCCTTCCAATTTATTTGGCTTTGAAAATCAGAGCTGGCAAAGTATATACATCAGTTCATTGCCCGTACTTTCTATGAGCACAATGGTGCAATCTAGATGTCCCTAGAGATTAAAAAAGGTGACATTGGATCTGAAATTAAACTGATTAGATTTTTTTATGTGCCTCATTAGCATAACTTCCCCTTCCTGGAGATTTTGTATGACTATAGATCATCTATTAGGCACTTGATGTTACCACTGTGAGTTGACCGGTCAAGGATACCCAAGGGCCCATCTGTACTCATTCACATAACCGGCTGGAACTCCTGAAAAAAGTCAAACAGAAACAAATTAGTAACTTTATCTAAAAGAAAGAGAAAGACAGTTTTCACAATATATAAAGAAAACTTGGAAGACTCAAATTATAGGGAAAGCCATGAAAAAACAAGTCAACAGATGCTTAAATTCTCACATATCACCTTAACTTTACCAGGGGCCTGACAAACTAATTGTTGACATCATTTTAGTGTTTTTTCTTCCTCTTCTCCTTCTTCCATTAAACTGATTGACTCAGTTATGACGAGGTTTACTGGTCACTGAGGAAATTCATAATAATTTATAGTTTTTTGCTAGGGGGAAGGTTTCAGTGTCGTGCAGTCCATGTACGGCAGGTTAAGATAAGGTCGTTAAGTTATTCCATAGCCTGATTGTTCTGGGAAAGAAGGAATGCAGGTGGCAATTCCAAGTTGCAACAAAGAGCTGAACACTTTATCACACAATAAGTAATACTTTAACTCAACAGCTGCAAATATCACAACTTTTCTTATTCAAGAAACTCTAAGTATCAAATTAAAAGTATTGGATTGATACAAAAAAAATTGTTTTTCACTTTGGGCTTTAGAATTCTGCTTCAAAAAAGACTTAATAAAACAGTTGCACTCATCATTACCAGCTCTCCTCTCAAAGGTGTCGTCTGCTCGTGGCTGATAGATGCTGATGATCAAAATGTCGTTGATCACTGAGAAGCACAGGGTAATCAAAAACTGGAACAAACAAAAGTGTTAGAGAAGCTTTCCTTGAAATGCTAAATGATCTCCATGAGAGGAATCCACATATAATATGCAATGCACCCTTCTTAATAGCAAGATTTCAATGAAGAGTCCTTTACTTCCAAGCCAAGAAGTATGATTAAAAAATTCAATTACTTTACACTCAAAATACGCAAATTTGATATCCTTTAAGTTGCCAACAAAAACGAAAACTACAATTGCCGTTGAGCGCAACCATTAAAATGCAGTTAGGATTGGTTATGCCGCTGTCCAGATTTGTCTTCATTTGTGATTATGCTGAGAAAATTTGAGTGTTTTCTTACTTTTGATCAGCCATTGCGCAATGCTTGAACATTGCACAAAAATAAAATTAGCTTTACATTTCATTTTACATTTAATTAATTTACTAACAAAATTGTTTAGTGAATGTGAAAACAGTTGTAATGAGACCAAAAGTATAAATTCTCAATTTTTCATACTTCTCAAAGAAATGCGTGACAGGTGGTTTTCGCAAAAAAATTCACCAATTTTGAAAATAGGAATTGTATGAATATGGTGTCGAGAGAACAAGACAAAGCCATAGAGAAAGGTAAATAAATAAAGAAAAATAAAGAAAAATAATAAATTGTCTCAAAAAATTGGCCTCCACAGCCGGGACTCGAACAATGGATCTCTGGATTGCCGGTCCAGCGTGCTAACCATTACACTACCGAGGCAGTCCGATCATTGAGGCAATTTCATTTATTTAAACCTTTCTTTGGTAAACGGAAGTGACAATGACAAGAACTGTAGTTGCTCCGGTAATCTTGGTGTGAAACAATGAAGGGGGATCGGACTTCGGCAGAATTATTGTTCAAATACAACAAAATTTAATCCAGTCTGCAATTCACTAATCTATTTTGAAAACAAAACCATATTAAATGGGCATATTTGGATTGCTGGTATTAACTTAAGCCATTCCACTGAGTTTGTTTTATTTTTATTCCTCTCATCCCCCCCCCCCCCCAGGTACTTCCAATCAATGAACTTCCCAAACTCGATTTCATCTTTTGTCTCCAAGCAAAGTAAAACGTGGAGAACATTGAGCTTCCCTTTCCTTTCACATTGAAGAACCAAATTATAAAAAGACTATGTATAACTATTTTGGTCGTGGTCGATCTAGGAAAATCATTGTACCCATCAATTAATTTTGTTCACAACCTTTGCCTTTCACTAGAATAATATAAATAACACAAGGCAATCGAAATATTTACTAAATTACTATTCTTTCAAAATTCCCTCTCAACAAAATAAAGCACAGCAGCGGAACTGAAAACACATATAATGATAATCCAAGATTAACAAATCACTCCAAATTGAAAACATTTCTCCATTATAGAGACTAGACGGAACACAATGTCTTGAGTAAGACAGTCAGCCCTTTTAGGAATACCTACCTAGTCTCAGCTATTGCGCCTATTAACATAGTTTCTCGCACTGAATACATTAAAATTACAGCCAAAGTATAACATGTGTGGAGAAATTCTTTCAATCAAGCCTTCAAAACTCAATTTACAGACAGAATTGAGTACCTATGGGACATCAGGCCTAGAAACGGTACAGAAAGCTGAAATTCAACCTTTCCAATGCACAATTTTTGTCATTAGGCAACAAGAAAGGTTTGATGTTGGCAAAAGTACCTTAATTTCTGTTCACTAAGCATGACAATATTTCCATCAATGAAACATGACAGACAATTTTGTCCATCACTTACTATGTTTTTGCTGATGAGGCACAACCCAAATATTTATGTCCATGAAGAAAGACATATCAATACTTTTTTTTATTAAAGTGTGTCCCATTTTCAATATTCTGTCAATTAAGTTTGATATCTTCTGTCAAGCAAGTGTGACGTAAATAATTCTCTATTGATAAAGTTTGACTGATTATATTTCTTGTGATGATGCATGATCAATAATATTTCTGTCTCATGATATAGCAAGGCAAAACAAATTTAGAAAATAAATGAAAAGTCTAATCAAGTAAACTCTGTATCAATTTATGAGATATTCTTGCACTCACCATTAAAATTGCATTGATGTTTTCTGTGGACACAATGGCCCAAAATCCCATGGCCAAAACACCCATCTGGGTGAACAAATATGCTGGGGTATTGCTGAGGTAGGCACTCATTATTGCCCTGGAAAGGAGCGTAAGAGACAGAGAGTAAGCTACAGGAGGCATATTTCAGAGTTACTCAAGCTAATTATGACCCTTGAAATGAGTCGGGTCAGAGGGGGACAAAGAGTTTGTGAAAGCTGCTTATCAGAGAGATACACATGTGCTAAATATGACCCAGGACTGTAGGGAAAGAGAACTGATAAAGTTAACAAGAAATTACAAAATTGACATCTTTCCAATTTCAACTTCTTCAATGGTAAGTGACTAAAACTAAATGTGGTGATTGAAATTATAGTGGGCGCTGTCTAAGAGGAAAGTCCTGCTCTTGGGCAGTAATTAATGCTGATATGCAGCTTGCAAAGGAGATAATCCATACCAAAACCATTGAAATGTTACAATACCATAGCCGATATAAAAGATCTTATGTCATTACCCATGATTAGCGAAGTTCAGTTGGGACAGGACCAACCTTAACAGTTACCAAAACCATTTTTCTCATCAATCATACAGCAAGGCAATAACACCAAACACCATCAACACCATAAAACTTTGAACATATCTCAAACACATACAGACACAACACACCCACATACGCTTACCATAAAAATTTAAAAAACCCACACAGGCCAGGGATTAAACCATTCCATCAAGAAGGGGACCGGGGAACCTTGTCAGTCCTTAGAGCTACAGAAAAGGCTGACAAGTACCAGGAGAAGACAAACACTCCAACCTGGCGAGTCCCCAGGTCATGGATAGGGGAAAGCCCTGTAATGGGGTAGCTGCCCCAGACCAAATCGTAGAAGGCCCTTTGGCAAGACCGAGTACCTGCTAGCCACCCTAGCTTCTGGGGTCACAGAGCATGGAGAGACGACCTTCATCAGCCTTAGATGGCAATTGTCGAGGAGAAGGATACTTCAAACTCAAACCAAGGATGGACAGGATTTGTAAGCTTGGGAAAGTCACCTGCCCAGGGGAAGGATACCCCGAACAACAACCACATGGACAGACTGAGTTCAATAACCTGAGAAAGTAACCTGTCTAGGAGTGAAGCTCCAAATTCAATCCTGGTCCTCTAAATCCGGGGGGTTGGGCCTCATCCCGCGAAATCAAACCCGCTACAGAAACCAGAAGCATATGTTCAAAACAAAACACTGGGGGCTCTAGGTCTGTTCTCCAGTAGAGAACAGCATGATGTTACGGAGTGAATGCTGTGAGGAAGTTCAAGAACTGTCAAAGACCTTAGTGCACAGAAAACAGAAATTAATACTTGGAAACTGGAATGTGAGAACGCTGTTCCAGAGCAGCCATTTAGCCCAATTAGACGACATAAGGAAGAGACTAAAGATTGAAATTATAGGAGTAAGTGAGACACACTGGACTGGACAAGGGAAGCAAAATTTAATAAATGTTGGGGCAATAATATATTTAGGAAGAAATTATAAAATTCATAAGGAAGGAGTCGGAATATTAATTTCAAAAGAAGCGGAAAGAGCCTTGATAGACTGGACACCAATCAATGAAAGAATCATCCAAGCAAGATTCTACTCCCCTCACATTAAAATGACAATGGTTTGTGCCTATGCACCAATAGAGGCAGCTACAGCACAAGACAAGCATGCATTCTATGGAAGACTACAGAAAGTAGTTGACAAAATAAGCTGGCATGACATGCTTATAATTACTGGAGACCTTAATGCCAAAGTAGGAACAAACAAGGAAAATTTTTATAAGTTTTGACCATTACCTGCTCCGAACAGTATTGAGACTGAAGCTTAAGGGGGCATGCGGGTGGGAAAATGACCAATTTTGACAAATTTTTCACAAAAATTATTTTTGTATCAAACAATT
>JBCIKM010442205.1:0-10474 GCA_039654465.1 Melibe viridis | reverse complement strand
TTGGTCAATGCCCAGGTCTCGCAGTTGTAGGTCAGGACTGGTCTGACAAGTGACTTGTAAAGCTTGAGTCGTAATTTAGTATGTAAATCAATCAGTATGTATATAATCCCATGTAATTTACCTTCTATGACTGAATTGACTAAGGCATGAACTGATGTCGTATCACTTTTTAGTATAAATTTGCCAGGATCAACGTTGTTTTCTTAAGCGTTTATTCTTTCAGTTACACAGAGAAACACAGACTGTATGAATTTAGGAGTTACTCTATTATCTGGGCACATAGCAAACAAGGGAACGAGAAGTTTGGCACAAAATTGTACGAATAACCACTTCGAATAACAATCCCTCTCTCATTAGATGGTTTTTATGTCCAGTGTTCTATGATCTTACAGGAGAGAAGAGAAGTGGAAAGTTATTATTGTGTTTCTTGTTACATTCAGCACTATCTCTTTATCCCTGTGGTGAACCTCATCCCTATTTTGTATATTACCCATCTGGTAGTGTGAGTTTTATTTTCGAAGTGACCATTTCTCTGAATACTCAGAACAATCACAATGGCAATGTCTAGACCTTCCAAACACGTTTATGATGTTTTGATCATTTGTGTGCACAATCACATATAAAGATTCCTTTTAGCATCAACCATTGAGACCCATGGTTATGTTGCTCGATGTATGAATTTATTTGAGAATAAATCTTCATTTATTGTCAAGAACAGTTTGCATGACAATTGTATTAGATTATCTTCTGACATCTTACATGGAAAAAAAAACCCAGAATGAAACAACTGCCAAAAGTGCAATCAAATGCATGGCTTTGTAATTCTTTTTCAAGATAGATTGAGATTTAGATTGTAGTAAAAGTAGAGTTGTGTGAAAGTTGGTTTACTTTTTTTTTGTACATGAGATTTGTTTCCTTTATACAACTTTAGAGTTTTAAGGTTTGTGTCAGATTTGATATCTTGTGCCATTTTGCCTATTCCTGTTTTGAAGCACCATACCATAAAAAGTCCAATAGACACAGATGTCGAATTTTTATACAGTAAATAAAATTACAGCAACTTGTTCACGAATTTTCATAGTTAAAAAAAATCATCAACATGGCTTCAGTAAAGCTTTGTGTGAAATGCCCTCTTCGGAGTTGTGCCTTGAATTCTATATGAGCATTTTTGGGTAGTCTTAATGAAACAGTCATATTTAACTTGTCTATAATTGCATTACATTGAAACTTTTCATATATAATATTAAGATAAATTGGTATTGCATATGTCAAGTTTTGTTAAACAATGTTGATAATAGTTTTTGTTTGCTCTGGTTTGGGGCTTTTTTTTCATGCACCCTATATAGCTCTGTGAAACCTTCCATTTGATAGTTAATCTTGATTATACTCACAATATTAATAACTTTACATACTGGCAGACACAAATGAATTTCAACTACTGAAGATCCCTTGGCGAAGAGAGCAAGCTCAAGATCCTTCTACACCAGTTATCAATAGAGATGTTAAAGCTGGAGAATTTATTTTACAAAATCTTTTCCTGGAGTTCTGTCGAATCTCGGAAAGAAAGATTGAAATGGTTCTTGCTGAGCCTTTGGTAAGCATTTGAAGTTATTTCCCTTGATTCTTTGAAAGAAAAGAAAAAAAGGAAACCTGATTGATTGAAAATTATGATGGAGAGCTCATAATCAAGAAACAATTTCAAACCCAAATAATAGAGTTTGATTGCTTCACCTTTAGTAGCAATGAAATGTTTAAAATTACTTAATTTTTTTTCTGTTGAAGGATGAAAAATTAATAAAAGTATTTTAATTAGGTTTGTCGTACAGTTAACCAAGAAAGTACTCTGGATCCTGGATCAATGGAATCTGTGAAAAATGATCCTGTTCAGACTTTGATAATTCTCTGTTGCCATCTTGTACAAAAAAAATTGGTAATTGTCATGTTACTGATCATACTACATTTTACATGCCGTACATAACCAGACAGTGAATTTAAAAAAAAAACAACTTTTAAAATAGGAATTGATACACACTCGCAAAACATACTTGTTCAAATACAAGTGCATTCCTAATTGATGTGCATCCTATCTCAACGGTGCAAACATGTTGTTTTTAAGTAAACACACTCACACACATAGCGTAATTTGGTTTGAAGAGGTGAAAGGAGATAATGACAAAGGATAGTGATTTTCAATAATTTTCTCGTTTGCAGGAAAAACCTTTATCTAAAAGCTTACAGAGAGGAGAAGATGTTCAGTTTGATCAAGTGAGTGATTTTCTTTGTAGCTGATTATATGGAATTGGATGTGCATGGTTGAATCTTGAGTTTTTGACTTATATTAAAATTTGTGTGAATGTGTTTTTACAAGTAGTTTTCTATTTAGAAAATACATGCTCTGCTCAAAGTCATCAGAGAAGATTTGTGTACTTAAACATGACATTTTCTCCTTTAAATGGTTACTCCTGCTGGTAACCGGTATCAATGATAATCAATACACCTCTCTTTGTGCTAATCCTGGATTTGCCTTAATATTGACGTTTCAGATTCTGGTTGCACTTGGGAATGTTGCAGAGCACTGTCTGCCTTCAATCTTAAAAACCCTCTTTGCCTGGTACCAGCGCCAGACCAAGGAAGACAGTCCTCTTTTGGATTCAAGACAAAGGCACAGGAGTAAAGGGTATGTTTGTTTTGAAAGAAAGTTGTCTTTGGAGAAATTTTGCTGAGGGTGCTTGGTCAAATGTTGTATTGCTTTTATCATGTCATTTTTCCAGAATGGTTCAAGGATAAAAAAAACCATAGCTTAAATGGAATGTAAATTTCTGAAAACTGAAAAAAAAAAATTTCCCCCGGGATTTTTCAGTGTCTGTTCTTATTAAAAACAATGTGCATTGTAATGTTAACTTTTTTTCTAAATGATTTTATTTGGTCTTTCTACCCGTCTTTGTTTTTTCCATTTTAATTTGTATTTATTGCATAGAATTAAAACATTTTTTTTTAAATTTCTTATTCTTGTACCTCTAGGGGTAAAGACTTCATCTGTGAAAGAAGAGATGTAAGTAAATTCTGTGTATGTGTATGTTTCCTTATGGAATGGACTCCCTTTGAGTTTTATAATTTAATTTAAAAAAAGAAGAGATGTCTGAGCTTGCATAAAAATTGTTTGGTTTTTTAACATAATAGTTGAATATAACTTTATAGAAATTACTGTTTCTGATATATTTATTTCCTGTTAAATTAAGTTTTAAATTAAAGTTCATGATTTGTATATCATTGATTAAACTTACTTATTATTTTCTTTACAGCTTGCGCTGGAATTTGTGTATTGTCTTGTTTTGATAGAAGTGCTCTCAAAGGTAAAAAAAAGTATAACTACTCATTATTTGTGTCAACTTTCTACCTTGATTCGTAAAGGGGTTGTTTTGAAATATTTGGAAATGTTCCTTAGCAAATGAATTGAATACAAATACAGTATAGACTTAAATTATCATATTTTATTTTGGAAACAAAGTTTTAATCAACAAACTTAAATTATCTTAACATTGACTTCCTTTTTTGTTGTTTTTTTATTGTTTTTTTTTTTTTTACATGTGAAAAATAGCAAAACTGTTAATAAGCTTGTTTTGAATGCTATTGAATACATAGGATTTTACTGTAGGGATAACCAAATTGCTTCAACACCAGCATAAAAAGTATTGCCTTTTTTGTTTCATTTGAGTTAAGGGTTTTTACAACAGTTTTGTCATCTTCAATGTGGTTTTGAAAAGAGATTTTAACTGGGACTTGGCCTTGTCTCAGTTATGTTTTTCATTCTTTAAATAGGGCACATGAAATGTTATTGTGATCTGGAGACAGATAATGAGAAAGAAGGAAAGATTGGATGAATTAAGTTGTTATCATTAACTTTATTATTGATTGTTATTTTGTGAGTAGATGACTGGCAGTCTTTTCTTTTTTCTTCCAATTTCGCTCATGAATCTAGTTGACATATCACCCTGGCCATGAAGATCTAGTTGGCCACATCATTGATCAGTGCTTTAGACACTTCAAGCACAGAGATGGGTTTGTATTTGACATGATGGATTATAGTTTTGAAAGATGCATTAACAATTTATTTTCTTTTTCTATTGTATTGTTTAGATCCACAAAATAATATTATGTTAATAAATTTTGTCATTTTATGGAAATAATTTTCTCCTTTAAAAATGTCTTCTTTTGAAAAAAGTCCATTAGAAGATACTTGAAAAAAGACCATTAGATTATACCTACTGTTTGGAAATGGTTACACTTTAGTAACCTTTAGAAAATGAATGCAACGTTGTTGTTTTTTTTTTTTTTTTTTGTAAACTTATCTAGGTTGCAGTCAAGCAATAATCCAAACGCTAGCAATGTCAACACTGTTGCTGATCTGCATGCTGAAGTGATTGGAGTACTGGCCAATTCAAGGTGAGTTTGATAGATAAGAAGAAGGTAACTTACCTACTGTCCCAAAGTTGGTTTAACTTGAGAAAACCTCAAGAAGAAAAAGAAAAAGAGGAGGTGGAAGAAGAAAAAGAGGAGGTGGAAGAAGAAAAAGTGGAGGAAGAAGAAGAGGAGGAGGAGGAAGAAGAAGAAGGAGGAGGAGGAAAGGTGGTAACTAACACATACACAAACAAACAGACATACACACACACACTCGCACACATACATACAAATGCATGTGAACACACGCCATAACTACAACAAAACCAAATAAAAAATGAACACACACATAAACACAGAGAAACAAAACACACACACACACACACACACACACACACACAATTGAACACACACAAACAAACAAAATATAAAAATTTATCTTGGTAATCCGGTTTTACATAGTGCTTCCCGTGTGATTTTGACTAAATTTTGGTAGCTGATTATGAAAATCTGATTTTTTAATTTTTTTATTTGATCAATATTTTGGAAATTTTTGGTCTGCATTTTTTACTCTGAATACTCTTCAATTTTCTTCTTGCAAACCTGCGACAAGATCACATAATAATTCAGTTGATGTTGGAAATCAAACCAAAAGGTGCTGTTACTGGTAATTCCATCATTTGGTTATACAAGCATCATTTTTTTATCAAAGTTAATGAAATTTCAAATCCCTGTGTTTCATAGACTAATCGTATCATGCAAAACAATACACCCGAGCATACAACATTTAAGTATCAATTTTCCCTTAATCAATTTCCAGCTTAATACTTGAGGTATTATAAACAAACATTTCATTTACCTACTATGCATTACTGGCAGTCTAGCTGTACATAAGGACAGCTTGTTCAGAAGTCTACACGTACTTATAAGGACTCTTAGCTCTTAGATTAGCGGTCTCGCTGTCATTAAGTATGGCTAACCTCTTAATAACATTAAAGCGGCTTGTCAAAACAATCATTGATCCACAAGATTTGAAAATGCCGATTTTCATCTAATTTTTTGTCATTTGTAGTGGTGATTGGTGGGCAATTAAAAGTTATTCAGGTTTATTCAAGTTTCATCAACATTGGGACACCTGGTATTAGTTTTTTGAACGGCTACTAATCTACAATTATAATTCTCTATAGTATTCATTACATGTAGTTTACGCCTTTGTTAACATGGATTCTACCCCTTTCAATCCTGCAAATTGTATTTTTTGCTTTTCGTCTGAACACCGTATAGTTTTGCAGTGACTATTATTTTGAATTAAAATTGAATTTTGACCTGGCTTTATTCTGTTATAAATATGATAAGAGGTAGACTAGTGGTCTCTTACTGAAAGAACCAACAAAAGAGTCAGAATGCAGCAGTGTATTGTACCTGGTATACAAAGATGGCAATTTTTCCTTTTTACTATTATGAATAACACAATGTTTTGGGTGTTCTTCTCAATATTACCTATATTTGCTTATTTGTGACTTGGACTAGAAAATGGATTATGGCATACTTGCAGTGAAGTTTTGTTTTCTTGGATTCTAAAACACTTGCTTTGTCATTTCTTTGTGTTTTTTGGGTTTTTTTGCGGGAGGAGGGGGGGGGGGTAGAGTTTCAGGAAATAATGCCATGTTAAGATTTTTGTTGGTTTTGTTTTGTATTTTGGGGTTTGTTTTTTATTACTCATCACAACTCTCTTACTATTTATTATGTTGTCTGCCAGATTCTTTCTTGTCAGAAAGAAATTTGTGAATGAGTTGAGGGAGCTCAAGTTACGAGACCAAACGCCTTACACAGCCCAAAGTATTATAAGTCTTTTGATGGGTCTCAAGTTTTTCAGAGTGAAGGTAATCTAAAATCAATCATTTAGCTTTAAGAATGATTTGAGTACTCTAGAGCAAAAAAATTAAGAACTCAGAGATTTATTTCATTTGCTAATATAGAGTGAATACTTTTTGGTTTTATCCAAATTTCTGTGAACCCTTGCTCCTTTAGAAATCAGTGAAGGTGAACTGACACTTACATTTTGATAAGAGATAACAAGGGAGTTATGATTTTTTAACGGGAAGCAGGTATCAGAAATGATTTTTAAAAGCTAATAACTATAATGTCTACTCACATTGGACTTCACAAGACCTTTAAGCTTCTTGCTTAAGGGAACAATGTTCTGATCACTATGGTTGTATCTTTGAATACAAGGAAAGGTAAAGTTAGATTTTTGTAATGGCTAGAGTTATGACATTGGCACTAGTCCGGTTTTCCAGTGATGTTTTGCTATTTTAGATACATTTGTTTCTCGTTTGTGTTTTGGGATGACTAGATGCATCCCATTGAAGACTTTGAGGTATGTGTCCAATTGTTGCACGACTTGGGTCAGTACTTCTTAGAAGTGAAGGACAGAGACATCAAGTATGCCTTGGCAGGGCTTTTTGTAGAGATCCTTCTCCCTGTGGCTGCAGTGAGTGTTTTTGCTTTTTATTTTTTTAGAGTATAGTTTTGACATCTTTTGTAATATGGCTTTAAAAGGCAGAGAGCACTCTATGACTACTGTGTACTCATTTTTTTTTTTTTTTTTTTCAAATTACAGAGTTTGAAATCTTGTCTGAATATTAATTTTTTAAGTAAAGTAGAAGGTAATTGAAATGTTAAGATTTGAAGCTTAATGATAAATAGGAAGACTTTTTTTCATATACATGTTAATCACTGCTTTTTCTACCAAGTTCTTCTCTAAGTTTAAGGAAAAAAAATATTACGACTGATATCAGTTTCAATGAATCCATGTTTATCCTTAGACTGTGAAAAATGAAGTCAATATTCCTGTGCTGAAGAAACTGGCGGAGGACCTGTACCCTGTGACTGTGGATATGGCAACCAAAAGAAAACACACACTGGTAGAAATAAAGATTTATATTGCAAGCTTTTTGGATACTTTTCTATATTGTTGATTTAATTATTCTTTTCCAATTGTTTAGTTCTACTTGTAGCTTAATCCTTATTTTCATAGATTTTTGTCTATCTTTCTTTTTATGTGTGTTTTTTGTTGTAGCCAATTTCGTATTTGAAAGGGCAATATGAATATGAAAGCTCTTTGTATATCAAAAGATCTTGTCTGTTTATAAAGGGTGTAGGTAATTGGTGATTTCATAACAATAAGAGCTTGGTTATCTTCCCCCCTGAATACTTCTTTATCCAATGTAAACTTATTGTGATTGAGTCAGTTACTTGTTGTTTTTTTCCATTTATCTATAAAAGACAATTGTTTTTTGCCAAGCAGAAAATAACATCAATTATGAGCATGATTATCCAGTACTTAATCAAAATGTTATCTGCTTACATTGATTTGTCAAAAAAAAAAAAAGAGACCTGTGCCATCGTTAGGATATATTGGTCAGACCATGATTAGAAGTGCATAGTCAGTCATTTGGATGGGATGCACTCATTGACTTCTGTGCCAGAGTTTTCTTTGAGGGCTGGTTGAATTCACTTCATTCAATGTCTTTCTTTTTTATAGTAATTTTTAAACATGCTGAAGGGAACATATTAAGTGCAAAATTATGCAAGGAGAGTCACTCTGTCAAATTGGTGGGGATGGGAGTTGGGGTGAGGGGGGGGGATTGGATGAAATGAGTGACAATAGAGCAGCCTTGATAGAGGTTGAGAAGATACTGTTATGTACGGAAAGATAGTGAAAGATTAAACCCCGTCTTTGGAAATACTGACACCTATTTTTATCTCTCTCCTTACAGCACTTGTATCCATTGGTCACCTGCCTGTTGTGTGTGAGTCAAAAGCATTTCTTTCTGAGCAACTGGCACTGCTTCTTATCAATGTGCTTGTCTCAGCTGAAGAGCAGGGATACAAAGATGTCACGTGTTGCATTGGAGTCACTCTACAGATTGTTGTGGTAATGGACTAGAATACAGACATGTGTGATATAAGAGAAAATGAATGTTACTCAAATTCTGATAAATTATTTTGCTTTTGAATTAGGAAGTGTTGTTGCTTTAATTAGCAGAAAGCTGCACCTATAAATTAAAATCTGTGTTTTTAACTGGAAATGCTCACTACTACTCATATTTAGAGGTCTAGGAAAAATAATAATAAAAGAAGCTAAAATTTTTTGTCACACTGGCAGATCAAAGGTTAAAAGATAGGAAGAGGATATTTGGAAATTGTAACATTCATTTTTAATAGTGACTCTCATGGCTTTTTTTTGTGTGTGTTGTGTATTTTCAGGGTCTATATGGTGAGAATTAAATGTGAAAGCAACACAGCCACCCTGAGTCGCCTTCAAAGCATTGTCAACAGCCTCTTCCCCAAAGGGTCCAAACTGGTCACCCCTAAAGACACCCCTCTCAACATCTTTGTTAAAATCATTCAATTCATTGCAAAGGTCAGACATCTATCTTTATTGAAATTCTACAAAATAAACTTGAGTCATTTGATTTCTCCACTCTTGGTCAGAGTTCTCTCCCTCAAAATGTGTAGGAATGTAGGGAGAAATTCTTTTTTTTAATTTTTTTTATTGGGGGTGGGGGGGGGGGGGAGTGCAGAGAGTGCCATGTTTAATGTGAGATCATTATTAATTGGTAGCTGGGCCCATTCTTGAAGATCAATCAAATTATGATGCAGTTTTCTCACCTCTAAAGCCTACCATGTAAGTACTGGGTTTCTTTCTTTGAAGGATGGAATGTAGACTTTTGCTGAACAATTGGTGGTCTTTTTGAAAGTGTTATCTTCACATTAAAAGTACTGTGACCACGACATTAGCAGAAAATTCTCCCCTTGTATCTTGGATTCCCCTCCTCCTCCACCCCCTTTTTTTCATATCTCAGCACATTTTGTATATAATCTTACAGGAACGTCTTGACTTTGCAGTGAAAGATATTATTTTTGACCTTCTTTGTGTTGGGAGAAACATGAAGTTTTTGACACCTGAGGTACTGTTATTTTGTAATTTACAGATGATTAAAAATGACTTGAACATGTTCATTGTATTATTTTCATAAATAAGATTTTTTAACAGGTCAATTTTTTTTTTCTTGTTCACTTAATCTGTAAACTTAAGCATATTAAGTGCGTGAACTTTACTCGAGTTTTGTAGAATTTACAAATGTGACATGATTAACTTTGCACTTTTTAATGTAATGTTTCATTTTATAACGTGTACTGATTACCACCAATGCATGTTGATATTATGATCTACGGATATGTACACATGACGCCGCACTAAGTACATTTCAAAATTTATTTTAGATTTCTGCTTTGATGCCGTAACAGTATTATTGCTAATTGTCTATGTTATGTGCTAAATGTTGTAGGCCAAGCATTATCATAAGATTTTATGGCTTATTATTGTTCCAAACGTGTTCCATGCAGAGAATGAGCATTGGACTTAGGTCTTTTCTTGTGATTGCTGATAGTCTGCAGCAAAAGGATGGAGACCCCCCTATGCCTCAATCAACTGCCTCCCTTCCTTCAGGAAGCACAGTCAGTATAAACAGTTTGAGAACTTTGCTATTAATCTTTAAATTTTTTCTAAAAACTTGAAAGAAGATATAGTGAAAAGTGAATGCGAAGACAAGAGCTTATTTTTTCATATTTTATTGTATTAAAAATATAATTTGTTTGAAACAATATATTAATGCAATTTAATATTACTGATTATGGCATTTTCCCGGAGCAGCAGCTTTGTCAATTTGGCCAAGAAATGCATTATTGACGTAAAGAGACTTCGTCATTCCCTCGTCAATCTATTCGATACAGGCCTCGCGTCAACTTTCTCGCGTTTCGCGAAAGAATCGTCGCGAGAGGCGAGTAAGCACGGCATTGTCGATGACAATCGGAAAGGACGCGTTAATCTCGGTCTGCGAGAATGCCGGTATTTTGGTTGGAACCCGTTTACGAGCGACAACACGAACTCGCTGAATGATGCTTCGGACGTGAATGGATCGATTTGTCGCCAAGTTAGTCCCCGTTAGCGGTAGTATAACGCGCATACGCATATACACACACACACACACACACTCACATCCACACT